>PVHP010009652.1:0-37229 GCA_004024765.1 Zapus hudsonius
CAGCCTTCAGACAGCCTCTGTGGGACTGTCCAGCGATGGTGATGGGTCCTCCGCCTCTCCAGCCTTCAGACAGCCTCTGTGGGACTGTCCAGCGATGGTGATGGGTCCTCAGCCTCTCCAGCCTTCAGACTGCCTCCGTGAGGCTGTCCAGCTGGTATCACTGCTCTCCAATCTGCTAAATCCTCTTTGTACTATATACTTGTTCTGTCAGTTCTGTACACCTTGGCACATGACTGCATCTCAGGTTTGCCCAGTGCCCTTCCTCCTCTCTTGCCCTCCTGAGACCTGCCTCAGCCACCACCCACCCCTTCTCCTCTAGCTCCATCCTGCTTGTGTGTCTGCACATCAAAGTCATGCCATAAGTAAAATACAACCCTGGAGAGTTTCAAGGGGCCAGCAATCTAGAAATACTCCAAACCTGACACTCTTCTGCAAAACCGAAGAAGCAATTCTGTATGTGCTGAGGCTAATGCTGGAGTTACACCGCAATTAAATGTCAGCTGCGTGTGGAGGTAAAACGTATATGAACTCAGGAATTATAACTCCCCCATAATTTACTACTTTACCAAAATAAACTAGTAATATAAATAGTGTTGCTTACACACAATGGACTCGTGTAACCCAAAGAGAAATAAAATATTGGAGGAGGACGAGAGGCCAAGATTAAACTAGATTAGTGATGGAACCTCTCATCCTGTTTGGATATAATTAAACATATGATTTAATATGTTCTTAGCTCAGAGTCATTGTAAGGGGTTTTGTTTAATAATAATGTAGAAATGAATACACACTTGCCCAGGCGGCAGAGAAATAAAAGGTTGTAATATTTCTGCATTCTCCTGGCAGAGTAACCCATTCTCATCAATCTCGCGCACTGCGGAGGACACGAGGATGTTTTGCTTCCCATCATGCGCAGCATTATTTAATGTAGGGCAGCAGCCACAGTCTTCATTAATATATTAACCTATGGCTCAAAAAGGCCCTGCAGTAAACCAACTGACAGCTCCTCGTGACAGGTTTATGTCACAGGGCTCGGGGACCATCTGAAAGAAGGGCCTCTGGAGATGCCAAGGGCTCCCACTCCACTGAAGACAGCACCTAGCAGAGAGGGGCAGGCGCTCCAGCTCACAGGGATGGGTTCAGTGCTAACCCAGGAGAGCTGGTTCAAGCAGGAGCATCTGGACACACCTGGAATCACAGGCTGGCTCAGGACTGGGGCCACCAGGAAAAGGAGCTTGAGGCCAGTTTAGACTGGCTAGCAAGAGCCTGTGTTATGGCCGGGCGTGGTGGTGCCTGCCTTTAATCCCAGCACTTGGGAGGCAGAGGTAGGAGGATCGCCATGAGTTGGAGGCCACCCTGAGACTACAGAGTGAATTCCAGGTCAGCCTGGGCTAGAGCGAGACCCTACCTCAAAAAACAAAAAAAAAAATGGTGGATAAGGGGCTGGAGAGATGGCTCAGTGGTTAAGGCACTTGCCTCCAGTGCCTAAGGCCCCAGGTTCAATTCTCCAGGACCCACAAGGTGGTGGCCCTGGTGCATTCTCTCTCTCTCTCTCTCTCTCTCTCTCTCTCTCTCTCTCTCTCTCCCTCTTCCTTCCTCCCTCTCTCTCTCTTAAATAAAATATATTGTTTAGAGCAGGGCATGGAGGCACACACCTTTAATCCCTGCCCTGGGAGGCAGAGGTAGGAGGATTGCCATGAGTTTGAGGCCAGCCTGAGTCTACATAGTGGTGAATTCCAGGTTAGCCTGGGCTACATCGAGACCCTACCTAAGAAAAAAAATTATTTAGGGTTGGAGAAATGGCTCAGCAGTTAAGGCATTTGCCTGAAAAGCAGAAAGACTAGAGTTTGATTCCCCAGAACCTACATAAAGCCAGATGCACAGGGTGGCACATGTGTCTGGAGTAGTTCCTTTGCAGTAGCTGGAGGCCCTGGTGTGTCCATTTTTTCTTTCTATTTGCTTCTTTCTCTCTCTCTCTCTCTCTCTCTCTCTCTCTCTCTCTCTCTCTCAAATAAAGAAAATATTTTTTAAAATATTATTTAAAAAATAAATTAAATAAATAAATAAATAAAATATTATTTAGAGCCGGAGGAATGGTTTAGCGGTTAAAGCCCTTGCCTGCAAAACCTAATGACCTGAGCTCGATTTCCCAGTACCCACGTATAAAGCCAGATGCATGGAAGGGGCGCATGTGTCTGGAATTCAGGTCCTGATGCGCCCATTTTCTCTCTGACTTTCTCTCTCTCTCTTTAAATTTAAAACACTATGTAAACCAAGCTGGTCTTGAATTTGAGGAAAACCTCCCTCCTCCGCCTCCCAAGTACTGGGAATCACCACCATGCCTAGCCAACAGCTGTATGAGCTTCAACACATGCCCATGTGTGGCACATAGACACTGTCAGGAAATGGCATAGCTGTGCCCAAAATCTCCATGTTCAGATCCTCAGCACGGAAATGAATGCTGTGAGTGGTGACTTGCACCTGTGACCCCAGCACTGGCGAGGAGGAGACAGGAGGCTCCTTGGGGCTTGCTGGTCTGCCTGAAGCAGTGAGCTCCAGGCTCCGTGAGAGACTGTGTGGTTTGAATGTGATCATTTACGTGGATGGATGGCCTCCTAGACTCCCGTGAGCTTTCATCTTGAGGCCCTAGCAGACAGATGCCTGCTAGGGGGGCGTGTCACTTGGGGCGGATCCTAGTCCATCCCTAAGGTGGGCTTGGGGGTAGATCTGAGTCCACCCCCACTAGGTGTGTTAGAGCAGTCGGAGCTCTGGCTGTTCATGCTTGATGGTGTTGGTTTTGCTCCCTCTGCATGATGGAGTGAGCCAGCACTCTGAAGGCACAGGTAGGAGGATCGCTGTGAGTTCCAGGCCAACGTGACACTACATAGTGAATTCCAGATCAGCCTGGGCTAGAGTGAGCCCCTACCCTGAAAAACACAAAACCAAATAATAATAAGGTAAAGTGTCATGGGCAAAAGCCTTTGGGGGCCTTTGGAGACACACCCTGGCTTAGTCTTGGACGGCACCTGACAGCCTGCCCAGAGGGGCTTGGCTTCATGAGTTTCAGGAGGGAGTCCTGATTAGGCTCTTTGCACATCATGCCCACAGGTTCTTATATAGACCAATCAATAGCTCCCTGATTGGCAAGGAGCTCTCTCTCTATATTCTGTAGCATATCTGCAAGAGGGAAGGAGATATATATGAGCAATGAGATATGAGCAATGAGGAATGAGGTAACAGGTATGGGGGATGAGCAATGAGATCTGAGAGAGCAATAAAGAGAGAATGCGCATCCTTCCACCCATATGTGTATGTGTGTTTGTGTCTGTGTGTGTTTTATCATTGCCCCGGCGGGCGGTGGGCAGTGACAGTAGAGAGCAATTAATGAAGACACTTGTCAACCTTTGGCCTCTGAATAAACATACACACTCACACACATGTGCCTATCTGTCTATCTCTACATATATGAACCTACAGACACACTCACACACACGTGCCCATATATATAAATATATATGAACATGTGTACACATGCACACACACATGTGCCCATCTATCTATAAATATGAACATACAGACCCACTCACACTCATACACATGTGCCCATATATATGAACATGTACACACACACACACACACACACACACACACACACACACACACACACAAACTCCATGGCAAGCCACGGTCCCAGGGACCTCCAGGTCCACGTTCAGTCTCTCCAAAACAAGGATGATGTTCCTTCAGCACCACCATGAGTCATTCACTTCCCACAGGAGGCACAGAGCTTAGCAATGTGAGGACTTGATTTACAATGAATGGCCTCCTGATTTCATGTTGTGTATTTTTAGATCATACTATTGAAAACAGCTCATGTTCAGACACTGCTTGCTTGCGGATAAGATTTACTCTGCTCATGAGAAAAGCGTCCTGTCTACATGTTCCCCCGCTGCCATCACAGGTCCCCTGGTACCACACAGACCCAACTTCCAGTGAAATCTGTCATGTGATGGATTCCAGTGTGCTTCTGGGCTTGTTGGTTTGCTTTATTTATTTCCATGCAGTTTAAATGTTCCTGAAGCCCATATGAAAACAAAACTCACTAGTAACAGCCTTACTAAGTCAATTTAAACATGGGTGTTTTATTAACATAGAGTAATTGTACAAAGTAAGAAACTGCATTTCCCCACATGCACATAGTGTACTTTGATCATTTTCATAGCTTCTGTTTCCCTTTCATATTCTCCTCCCCCTTTTCCCTGTCCACATTCTGAATCATCTCCATTTAATTTCATGTCCCCACACCACACACACACACACACACACACACACACACACACACATTTACAAGCAGAGACAGGTAGAAGAGGGGCAAAGAGAATGCGTGTGCCAAGGCAGGGCTTCCAGCCACTGCAAACAAACTCCAGGTGCATGCTCCCCCTTCGTGCATCTGGCTTTCCGTGGGTTCTGGGGGACTGAACCTAGATTGTCAGGCTTTGCCAGAAAATGCCTTAACTGCTGAGCCATCTCTCCAGACCAGTTCCTGCTCATTTGTTCCTAAAATCCACATGAAAGACAACAATGTTTGCCAATCTGAATCACTTATTTCTCATAACATGATGATCTCAAGTTTATCCACTTTTTTGCAAATGATATAATTTTGATCTTCTTTGTAGCTGAATATTATTGTTTTATATATATATGTATATATATATATACACCATATTTTCTTTACCCATTCACCTGCCAACAGGTACCTAGATTTGATTCCATAACTTGGTTATTGCACATGATACCATGATAAACATGGTATGCAGGTATATCTCTGTGGTATGCTGCCTTTGAATCTTTCATGTGTATAGCCAGGAGTGGTATCCCTGGCTTACATGAGAGTTCTATTTTTGTGGGGGTTTTTTGAGACACCTCCACACTGAGTTCCATAGTGACTATATGATGTAGTCAGCCACACGCCGCTGGGACGAATCTCCAAACCACGCACGATTATGGGGAGGAAAATATTTATTGAACAGATCCAGGGGAAGAAGTTAAGGGAAGTCTGGCCCCCTTTCACAGATCCAAGCAGAGACAGAGAGAGAAGCCCACCACCAGCACCAAGCAAGCACACTGTAACACACTGCGATTCACAAAATGCAGAACTCCAGACTTGAGCTCAGACTGCTTTGTGCATATGTATAGCTAGAATTCCAGACCCACCCCAGAAACACCTTAGGGCTGCACAGTTAAGCAGTATAGTAGCTGGAAAGGTCAATGCTACAAACAGCACCTCGCAAGCAACACGATGCAATGAGAGGCTGGTTGTGGACTGTTGTGGTCAGCTTCTTAGTTGCTGCGCAGAAAGAACCCAAGCAAAAGCGGCTTGTGGAGGAATGGATTTATTAGGCTCATGGACTCAAGGGGAGACTCCATCCTGGCAGGGAAAATGATGGCATGAGCAGAGGGGTGGACATCACCTCCGCCACAGCACTGGAAATAGAGGCAGGAAGGTGTGCTCAATATTGGCTAGGGGGAGCTGGTTTATAATCCCCATAAACCCACCAACACAGCTCTATCGAGGTTCTAATTCCCAAACTGCCATCAGCTGAGGATCGATTACCCAAAACACATTCATTTGTTTGTGGAGGACACCTGGATCAAACCATGACAGTCCTCCCCTGGCTCCCACAAACTAATAATCATACATGATGTAAATACAATGCGTTCAGCTCAATTCCTAAGTCCCCACAGCTTTCAACTGAGCCATAATACCAAAAATAAACACGTAATGGCACAGAACATTCACACTGCAAAACATGAGGCATGGCAAAAACAGATTGAACCAATACAAGATTTAAAACAAGTAGGGCACCATCAATCTCTAACTCCAAGCCCAATGATTATAACCAATAACACAAGTCTCTTGGAGATTCAATTCCGCCCCTCCAGCTCGGCTACTCACAGTCCGGGAAAACGTCATCCAGTGCTGGCAGCTCGCCTTGGCACCCATCCATAGTCCTGGAATTCTTTGGGTCTCCATTGCAACCCGCAGTTCATCCTCATGGCTCCTTCGGGCTTCCATGCAGGCAATCCAGCACACCTGCTTCACATTGCCGATGGCCATTTTTCAAAAACTAAACTGTGTTGCAAATCCAATGACCCTTTCTTCTTGCATTTGTTATACTTCACAGAACCAGGTGGGCTACCAACTTGTTAATCCAGGGGGGAACAAAGCATTCAGGCACTCTACCTCAAAGAATCTTCATTCTTCCTGTTGTTCCAATGCAGACCAGTTGGCTCAATCTCAGTGGTTGTCATCTCTCAAACAATTGCAGGTGAACAGGCTGCAGTTTGGACCCAAAGATCTTTCTTTCTGTGCCATCTCCATCTGCTCACACCAGTCCATCTTTACGTATAACAACCCTGCACAGGTTTCCAGGACACAGGCAGGCAGAACGCAGCAAGCCTCTCACACACACTGCTTCTGTCACAGTCCTGACAAAGTTCTTTCTCCCCGTCGTAAGCCGTACCTCACAGTCCACAGTTCTTTTTGCCTTCAGGTCTTTCAACTCTGACCAGAATGATGACTCACAACACTGCAAGCTGTCTCCTAGTATGAGATCTCAAATCCCTCCATATTCCTCCTGCAGATCACTTCCAAAAGGCCAAGCCACAAGATCAGGGTTCCAGCAGCAACAGACGACCCCACATCCTGGTACCAAAACTGTTGCAGTCAGTTTTCTCTTTTGCTGCGCAGAAAGAACCCAAACATAAGTGGCTTGTGGAGGAATGGGTTTATTTGGCTTACGGACTCGAGGGGAGACTCCATCCTGGCAGGGAAAACGATGGCATGAGCAGAGGGCTGGACATCACCTCTGCCACAGCACTGCAAACAGCGGCAGGAAGGTGTGCCAAACACTGGCAAGGGGAAGCTGGCTTATAACCCCATAAGCCCACCCCCGACAACACAGCTCCATTGAGGTTGTAAAATCCAAACTGCCATCAGCTGAAGATTGATTACCCAGAACACATTCATTTGTTTGTGGGGGACACCTGGATCAAACTATGACATGGACCTTGTCACCTTCTGTGGACATGGGCCACTCTTCAGTGGTCACTGCTGTTCTATTACATATCTACTATCTCCTTTGGATATTCAGGGGACAGAAACTGAATGAATGATCATGCTTGACTCATGGTAAACACACAATATTATTCTTTTTCTGTATGTGTGTGTGGTATGCATATAGAGTTCAGAGATCAATCTTGTCTTTCCATCTTTGTTCGGTTTTCTGAGGTAGGGTCTCACTCTAGCCCAGGCTGACCTGGAATTCACTCTGTAGTCTCAGGCTGGTCTCAGACTCAGCCATCCTCTACCTCTGCTTCCTACGTGCTGGGATTAAAGGCATATGCCACCATGCCCAGCTGTGAGTCTTTGATTTTAAGTTTTAAAATATTTTATTTATGTATGTGCCGCTGGATGCCTCTGTCTTTACATGGGAACCGAGACACTGAACTGAGGCCAGCAGGCGTTTCAGGCAAGTGCCTTTCACTTCTGAGCCACCTCTCCAGCCCAGGCTTGGAGTATTGTCAACCACTGTGTGAAGATGGGTCTTCTAGATGCTAGACCTGAGACTTCTCAAGCAGACACTGAGCACACACACCAGACAACTAAAAAATATTAGCTGTGGAGAGAGATGGTTCAGGGGTGGAAGGCACTGGCTTGCAAAGCCTGCTGGCCAAGGTTCAAGTCTTCTGTCTTCCACATAAATCCAGACAGACATTCATTTGCAGGGACGAGATCCTGATGCACCCAAACACACACACACAAATAAATAATGTTTTTCAAAGAATTTACAAGTGGGCTGGAGAGATGGCTCAGCGGTTAAGGCACTTGCCTCCAGTGCCTAAGGCCCTGGGTTCAATTCCCCAGGACCCACATAAGCCAGACCCACAAGGTGGTGGCCCTGCTCTCTCTCTCTTTCTCTCCCTCTCTCATAAATACATTTAAAATTAAGTACAAAGCAGGAGAGTGACTACTCATAAGAACAAGGCATGCAGTGGAGGAGCTGGAGGAGGCGGGACATAAAAAGTGATGGAGGAGGGCTGGAGAGATGGCTCAGCGGTTAAGGCACTTGCCTCCAGTGCGTAAGGCCCTGGGTTCAATTCCCCAGGACCCACATATGCCAGACCCACAGGCCCTGGTGCTTGCTCTCTCTCTCTCTTTTTCTCTCTCTTTCTTTCTCTGTATCTCTCTGCTTAAAAATGAATAAATAAATAAAATTTTAAAAAAAGAAAGTGATGAAGGAGATCATGGTCAAAATATATTATGCAGAGGTATAAGCATTGTCAGTTAAGAAGTTTTAAAAATTGCTGGAAATTCTGCCTAATCTCACCTCAAAATGTATTTCATGAATTTTTATGATACTCGAGTCAGCAGCTCAGAGAGCACTTTTTTTAAAAAAAAAACCAACCATTTTGTTTGTTTTTGTTGTTGTTTATTTTCTTAAAGTGGGTCTCACTCTAGCACAGGCTCAGCTGGAACTCACTCTGTTCCTCGAGTGCCCTTGACCTCATGGTGACCCTTAGCATCTTCAGGGCTAGGGTAAAGGGGTGTGCCAGCACGTCTGCCTAAGCCAAACAGTCCACCAAGATAGAACCCCAAAACTTAGCACTTACATGCTGTTGCAGTCAGCTTCCTAGTTGCTGCGCAGAAAGAACCCAAACAAAAGCGGCTTGTGGAGGAATGGGTTTATTTGGTTTACGGACTCGAGGGGAGACTCCATCCTGGCAGGGAAAACGATGGCATGAGCAGAGGGCTGGACATCACCTCCGCCACAGCACTGCAGACAGCGGCAGGAAGGTGTGCCAAACACTGGCAAGGGGAAGCTGGCTTAGAACCCCATAAGCCCACCCCCAACAACACAGCTCTAATGAGGTTCTAATTCCCAAATTGCCATCAGCTGAGGATCGATCTATCAGAACACGTTCATTTGTTTGTGGGGGACACCTGGATCAAACCATGACACATGCTAAGGGAAGATGGAGGATCATCCTGAAGTCTCCTGTGCCCTATAATAAACCCTGACGTTCCTGTCAGAGCCGAGCACCTTGCAGGTAAAGTAAAAACACTGCGATTCACAACAATGGCTCCAAATCCCAGCCTGGGTGTTTCAGGCCATATTCACTGGCCTTGTGTGACCTGATAACAGTGTGAGGTGGTGTGTTGTGTGACCTGACACGGTATGAGGTGGTGTGTTGTGTGTTTAGGACCAAAGCTGCAGTGAGGCCGCGGGACACAACATGGTTGAACACTGCCAGAGGCACCTTGAGCTCTTCCAGTGTTGGTGTATTAATTCTTGGTCGTTGCGCATTCAGAAACCTTTTACAGTTGCAAAATGGTTTCCACTCCCACTTTCAGTTACATAACTCCATGTGGGGTTGTGACCCACAGTTGAAGAAGCTGGGATGCAGATCTTAGAAACACCCAGCTCTCAGGGCAGGGAAGAGAGTAACGGGAAGAGCCAATGGGAACCACTGAAGTGTCTGAAATTCCACCAGAATTCGATGCCACTTCCTGCTGCTCAAGTGTGTCCAACCTGCCCACCGGGCTGCACCGGGGAGCAAAGGTTCCCCAAAGACTTTGGCAATCTGGATGAGATTGAGAACCATATGAAACCCCCAGCATTAATCATAATGGGATCAATGACACACACACATACATTTACAGACCATTGACTCAAGCTGAGGTCTGTGAAGGCCCAGATGTATCACCACTTTCAAATTTATTTATAGATCAATGTCCTAATATGAAAAACAGCTGGTTTGTAAACTAAATATACCGACCGCCACGGCCTACGACTGTGGCTTTGTTTCCTTCTCTGTGATCTGTGAGAGATGTCGCCCGGGGCCACTGGCACAGGACAGCTCCTTACTCATCTGATGAATAGAGGATCGTGTCAGAGGATGAGGAGCCCTGCAGCTAACACCTAATAAACAACCCGTTCAGTGAGGACTCCGCTTTGACCATGGGCCTCCCTCCTGGCAAAGTTCTTCTCCAAGTTCAGTGGGAACACATTGTGCGTCTGAGCCGCCCAAGGTGCACAGAGGGAACCTCCTGGCTGAGCCCTTCCATAGTTACTAAACACTCCAGAGGAAAAGACAGAGGAGAAGAGACGTCCCTCATCTCCACCCCCTGCACCACACATACAGAGGACCTAAAGGAATGCAGACCGATCCTCCCTCCCTCCTTCTCTCTGTCTTTTCCTTCCTTCCTTTCTTTCCCTTCTTTTCTTTCTGCATTCACCTGGCAGAGTGTGTGTGTGTGTGTGTGTGTGTGTGTGTGTGTGTGTGTGTGTGTGTGTGCCAGGAGTGAAGAGATCCTGGGGTAGAGGAAACGTGTGAGCTGCAGGAAGCCAGGGGAGATGGAATCTGTAAGGTCAGAATTCAGGCTACACCCTGATCCTCTTTCCCAACCAGCCTCAAGAGAAGGATCAACAAGAGTCAAAGATAAAGACTTCCCCCCTAAACAAGAGCCACCCCTAGCACGAGGGACTGTCCTTCCCGATCCTTCCTGATCCTGAGAGCATGTGACCACCTGGACCCCAACCTAAACATTTTCCCCTTAAAAGCCCTGATCTAAACCTGCCTCGCGCGCTTTTTCACCCCCTTTGGTGAAAATAGCCTGGCAGCTCGCTTTCCCTCCTATTAAAACCTTTCCTTTCAGAGTGGTCTCTCGTGGTCATTTCCATTCTAACAGAATCTAAGCTTTCCTTTCTGCAGACTGCACCAGGATGAGGACTGCGTGAGCACCTCGCACATGGGAGCAGGGGGCACTGACTGTGGACATTGGCAAAGCCTGGTCAGGTAGTCGGGGAATGCTTTAGCCAGAGCACACAAAAGTCGGGAGACCACAGGCTACCTGGGTCCTGCCAAATGCAGGCCTGGGGTGAAATGGGCCGAGTGGGAAGAATTCTGCACCCCAAACCAGGGCTTCCGTTGGTCCTGTAATGAGAGCCTGGTAGCCACTCAAGATCTGAAGCCAGAGAGTGACAGGGAGACGGGTGGGGAAGAGCACCATGTCAGCCATGAACTGGTCACTGCAGTCCTCGGGGAAGTGGGACGTCCACTTGGCAAGCTGGTGGGGAGAGGATGCTGAAGGAGAGGTTTACAGACAGAGGCCAGCTTTTCACCATCTTGTCATGAGGGCAGCCATAATAATTCTAGAAACTTCATTTTGAGGTAGTTGTGCATCCACTCTGGGAGTGCTAACTCACACAGCTTTGTAATTGGTGAGTGTGGAAATAGTATATCCATCAGGCTGGGGAGATTGCTCCATAGTTAAAGACACTTGCCTGCAAAGTCAGATGTCCAGGGTTCAGTTCCCTAATGCCCACCTAAAACCAGATGCACAAAGTGGCACCTGCATCTGGAGTCCATTTGCAGTGACTGGAGGCCCTGGCGTGCTCTCTCTCTCTCTCTCTCTCTCTCTCTCTCTCTCTCTCTCTCTCTCTCTCTCTCTCTCAAATAAATAAATCAATAAAAAAGATAGAAATTAATGAGGCAGATTAGGGTGACAGGACCCTAAAGGGAACAGCTTTCTCTTGGCTAAACATGGGACTAGTCTTTGCGACTGTAGGGGAAATCTAGGTCATTTCTCTTCATGACAGGTAGAAATGGCAGGAAGGTCTGGCCCTTTTTCTAATCTCTGACTTCTCAGGAAGTCCTTCCACTCCTTCCTGGAGAATTCAGACTTCTAGGAAGATTGTCCTTTCCCAGAAAATCAGACCCCAGACACCTGATGTCAGGACTGGACTAACTGGACCAGGTGCCCATCCAGGGGGTGCACATAAAAGATGATCTCAAAAATCTTGAGGTGGGCTTCCCCATTTCCCAGAACCCCCTCTGGCCATCTCTTGGGCAAGAGCTCTGCCTTTCTTCCTTCTCTTACACTTCGGGCTTCTCATTTCCTGGCAACGCCCTCTTCCCTGCTTCTTGGGCCATAGTTCTGAATTCGAATCTTCCCTTAATGCCCCTTCTCTCAGAGCTCTCCCTCCGAAAGCTCTAAGCTATAATCTTTCTGAACCTTATCCTCTGGTCTGTGGAATCCTTAAGACAACAGCCAGGAGGCTTCAGGCTCAGTGGGTTTGTGTGTTTTTGACAGTTTGGGACCCTAACTCCTGAGTTATTGCCTACCCAAGGGCCGAGAAAGGCTCCATCACTCTCAAGACACCCCCAAATTCCCATATCAAAAATACTGAAAATGCCGGGCTCCTGGTGCAGGTCTTTAATCCCAGCAGTTGGGAGGCTGGGGTAGGAGGATCGCCATGAGTTCGAGGCCAGCCTGGAGCTACAGAGCGAGTTCCGGGTCAGCCTGGGCTGGAGTGAGGCCCTACCTCAAAAACAAACAAAAACACTGAAAATAACTAGCCAAGTGCAGTGAGTGGTGTGGCCTGGAGCCCTAGCTACTTGCAAGGCTCAGCTGGGAGAGAGCTTGAGAGCCCGAGTCCCAGGCCAGAGCTGGGCCAGGGTACACATGCATGCGTGCAAGTGCGTGCATGCGTGCGTGCGTGCGTGGTCACGCAGCAGCCACAGCGAGGGTGACAGACACAGCAGATCCCCACCGCAATCTAGTCTCCGGGAGCTGTGTCTGCAGCTTCCGTCCTCCGGCCAAGAGGGGGCGCTGCTCGCCCTCGGCAACGTGTCCGCTCTCGCCGCCGCTCTTTCCCGGAAGTCCCGCCCCGCCGGAAGTCACGTGTCAAGCGCCGCGGAAAATGGCGGCGTCCGCCAGCAAGGGGGCTGCGGTTCGCGGCGCATGCCGCGGGCGCTCGGCCCGCCGGAAGCGCGGCGGCGGCGGCGGCGGAGAGGGGTCCCTGAAGCGGCTCAGGCTGGCCGTGGAGGGGTTCGTGCGGGCCACCGCGGAGGACGAGGCCGCCGGGGACTGCGAGCGGCGCGGCGCGGCGGGGCGCTCCCGTCCGGGCGCGAAGAAGAGCCGCCGAGAGCGGCGCCGCGAGAAGCGCCGGCTGCGGAAAGCGCGCCTGACCCGGGCGGCGACCCCCGAGGGGGACGCGGAGAGCCCCGGGGGGGACACGGCCCGCTTGCCCAGCCGCCCAGAGACCCCGCCGCCGCCCCCCGCCGCCAAGGCCAAGGCCAAGGCCACGACGACCCCCGCCCGAGCCCCGGGTCCCCCCGGGAAGCGCAGCCCCGCCGCCGCCACCGCCGCCGCCCGGAAGCGGGCGCTCCTCGCGGCCAACGCGGAGGAGGACCGGGAGATCCGCAGGCTGGAGCGGTGCCTCGGCCTGGACAAGCGCAGGCGGAAGGGCCGCGGCGGCTCCGTGCCGCTCAGCTTCGCGCGCGACGGGCTCGACTACATCCTGGGGGCGCTGGAGCCGGGGGCGGGGGGCGGCCTGCACGAGGGCGGCAGCGAGGACGAGCAGGAGCTCGGGACGGAAGGACGGGCTCCCCCGGACAGTGATCGGGACGGTGGCCCGGACAGTGACCGGGACGGTGACCCCGACAGCGGCTCCGAGGAAACGGAAGAGGACCCAGAGGATGAAGAGGCCGAAGGCGGGGCGCAGGAGAGAGGGGGCAAGAGGGTCCGCTTTGCCGAAGCGGAAGGAAAGAGCGAGGGCTCCGGTGAAGACGAGGACCCCGAGCCTCAGGTACGCACGCCGGGCCTGGGCTCTGGACTGGCCATCGCGAGCAGTGCGCTGTTGTGGACATGCCCACAGCGAGGCTTTGGTCACAGCGATGGGTCTGTAGGAGTAGCTGCCCCAAGTCTTCAGGAATTTGGTATTTAAATGTGCACATTGCAAAAAAAAAAATTGCTGGATTTGTCCAAAGTAAATATTTTGCAATTTATTCCTGTCTTCAACAAGAGTCTTTGTGACAGTGGGGAAAAGTACGTCCCACCTCGGTTGAGGCGAGAGGAGACTGTGGACGATCAGAAGAAGGAAGAACTAGAAAGGCTCAAGAAACACGTTAAAGGCCTAATTAACAGGTAACCGCCCAGAACCATCGCGCTCTACCCCTAGAGAGATTGTCTTTCTGGACACTCTGTTCTTGGGAGCCAACCAAACCCAAACCTTGGGGGAGGGTGTGCAGCTCCCTTGAGTGTTGGAAGGCTTTCACTCACCCTGAGGGCCCTAGAGCTGGGCAGGGGTTCCATGTCACCCAGGAACAGTTGTGGGCTGTTTCCCACCTTGAGTGGAACGTTGGTAGATTGCTTGCCCAGCATGCGCAGGGCCCTAGAGTGAGTCTGTAATACCCCGGTATGGTAGCACATACCTATGATCCTAACACTTAGGAGACTGA
Source organism: Zapus hudsonius (assembly GCA_004024765.1). Taxonomy (NCBI): domain Eukaryota; kingdom Metazoa; phylum Chordata; class Mammalia; order Rodentia; family Dipodidae; genus Zapus; species Zapus hudsonius. The sequence continues at coordinate 14,308 of PVHP010009652.1, forward strand.
GGCAGGAGGATCAGACGTTCAAGGTCATCCTTGGCTACGAATGAAATTGAGGTAGCCTGGACTGCCTGTGTCAGCAACAACAAACAGCAGAGAACTCACAGCCCCAAAGCTTGTTCTGGTCTCATCCGTTTTGATGAAGGTGAGTCTCTTCCACCACAATCAGGACATACAGCTGCCATCACCAATCATCAGGCCGCTCTTCATGTCTCCCTTTCTTCCCTGCTCAAGTGCTTTTCTTTTTACGTGGAACCAGACACTTTCTCTACAGTATCCTGGGATTTTCCTCTGCCTTGTTGGAGGGCCAGCACAGTCTTTCCTCCCCACTGCTCAGGTGGAACACCGCCTTGGTTGGTTGTGCCACCCAAGACAAGCTACTAGCATCTTCCCTATCACACCACCTAGGGGGATTGCTGCCTGGAAACATCAGGTCAGGGTGCTGTGGGCGTGCTCTCTCTCCTGTGAGAGGATCCCAGGGTTCTAGTGTCATTTGTGGCTGTGAGCAGGGTGTCTTGGGTTATAGTGGCAAGATCGGAGCTGTTAATGGATGGAAAGTGTACATAGAGTAAGGTGTGTCGTAACGCTCGTTGGTCACGTCTCCACTTTCTTACTGGAACTGGAACATGGGCCCTAATCTGAAGCACCATTTCCCTCTGTACACAGGCTAAGTGAGCCAAACATGGCATCCATCAGTGGACAGCTGGAGGAGCTGTATATGGCCCACAGCAGGAAGGACATGAGCGACACCCTGACCGCTGTCCTCATGGACGCCTGCGTCACCGCCTCAGCCATGCCCAGCAGATTGATGATGGAGCACGTCCTCCTGCTCAGCATCCTTCACCACACAGTCGGAACCGAGGTACACGCCGCCTTTCTCACTCCCTGGCTGGTCTATCCTGGGTCTGCTGAGGCTGAGGAGAGAGTGGCCATCTACCACCTCCTGATCTCTGCTGTCTAAGAGCTACACCAGTTACCTTGGGAATCGTGGTTTTATCCTAAGAGCTGTACTCAAATTCACGGGTGAATGCATGAGTCCATTTTCTTCTGTTACAAAGTGTAATGGAAGCCCTGGACACCTTTCTTGCTGCTCTGTGATTACCATAATCATGCCATTCTGTGCCTGCCGTGGCATTCCCTGTCCTTGACACACCGCTGCACGTCAGCAGACTTCATAATCAAGATGATGTTGGTACAGTCTTCAGGGAGTTATTTAAAGTCGTAGAATGACCACCCACAGCACGTCAGGAGTCGGCTTGATTTGAAGATCTGAGATTATTGGTCCTACTTCTCATTTAAACCTTTGCTAATGGCATGAAGGACAATAGATGGCTTGTTCAAAGGGGAAGTCATTACGGGTGCTTTAGCTAATGACATCCACTAAAACTTCTGTCAGATGTGCTGGGCTCTCAGGGTGCTGCTTCCCATTAAGCTACTGAAAAAGCCTCCCAGGAATTTATGGAAGATAAAAACGGTTAAAGACCCTAGTATCAGCTGCCACTGTAAGTCATTTAGAAATCAGACTTGTACAGATTAGTGATAAAATTCATAATCAGAATGTTAGTGGGCCAGGTGCATAGTTCAGCAGTGGAGCATTTGACAGAGTCAGTCAGTTAGGAACATGAGTTTTACTTAAGTATTGATGTCATTAAGTCTTTTTGCATGCTGGAAACATGCCTGAATATATTTAGTGTCTCGGTTTTTCTTGATATGTGCAGCACTGTGATTTCTTTCCTAACACTGTAGATCAACATAAGGGGTGATGATAGTGCTAGGAGGTGCTTCCTTCAGAGAAGGGACACGAATGCCAGCACGTCTCAGGCCTTTGGTTTGAGCTTTCAAAAATCGTTATTGTCTCCCAGCATTCTGCTACCTCTGGATTTTTCCCCGCAGTCCAACAATGCTCTGTATGTATTTTTCTTTTTCTTTTTTTTTTAAAAAAATATTTCATTCATTTTCAACCAGAGAAACAGAGAGAGAGAGAGAGAGAGAGAGAGAGAGAGAGAGAGAGAGAGAGAGAGAGAGAGAAAGAGAACCAGGGCTACCATCTTGTGGGCCTGGCTTGTGTGGATCCTGGGGAATTGAACCCGGGGCCTTAGGCACTGGAGGCAAGTGCCTTAACCGCCGAGCCATCTCTCCAGCCCACTGTATGTATTTTTCTATTACACTCTGAGCTGCTTGTACCTTATCCTCCCCCGAGGTTTTCACGGCACTCGACATCTACAGCGTATGCTACCTGTTGTCCCACAGATGAAGCTTCACAGAGCTTAGCAGCTTTTGTCCAGCCCTCCTGGCACGCTCACCTTGCCTAGTTCCCAGGTGCCCAGACTTGCACTTCACACCGCGTGGCTCTCCTTGTCCTGCCAGCCCATCTCGCCCAGCCCTCCTCGGGGTCTCTCCCCAGAGAGACTCTCAACATCCTCCACTCTCCATTCCATCCTCACTCCCCTCGCCCGCCACGCTCAAAAGCGAACATGGTGGTGTGATAGTGTGACCAGTGTGAGGGCAGCTGCCATTTCTACCTTCAGGTCTCACTGTCTCGGTTCAAGACCACAAGTTCAAATTCAGGCCTTCCCCCCCAGGACACACACACTCAGGGAACTGGTAATCGAATGCCGCAGAAGAGCAAAAAACCAGTGTCGTTGTGACTTTGCCCAAGCTTCCCTGGGCCACGGCTAGCTCCTAGCCTGGTGCTGTCCCCTCGGCTATGGCCCTGGCCTACCTGTCGTGCTCTGACCTCCTTGGTTGTAGAAATTTTATTTTAAATGATATTTTTAACAACATTTTTTATTATTTGCGTGTGTGTGTGTGTGTCCGTGTGTGTCCGTGTGTCCATGCACAGGCATGCTAGGGGTCTCTTGTTGATGCAAGAAAATGACCATCCTGCTTTACATGGGTGACTGTGCTGGCAGGCTTTGCAAGCAAGTGCCTTTAACTGTAGCGCCATCTCCCCAGGCCCCTGAGCAACATTCTGTTTTGAAGAGTAGATGATGAAATGTATTTTAGGGAGAGTTAGATGGGAAAACCAAGCAGGAAGTTAGGTAGCCAGGAGGGAGGCAAAGGTCCTTTCCTCTTGAATGAATACACAATCAGAATGAGCCTCATCACCTGGCTCAGGTGTGTATGGGAGGGACTAACTCAGAAAAGGTCAGCCCATAGGCTTAGCAACATTTTTATATTTTATTTATTTCTTAGGGATGGAGGCAGGCAGAGAGAATGGGTGTGCAGGGCCTCCAGCCACTGCAAACAAACTCCAGACACATGCACCACCTATGCATCTGCCTTTACGTGGGTACTAGAGACTCAAACTCGGGTCCGTCTGCTTTGTGGGCAGATACCTTAACTGCTAAGCCATTGCTCCAGTTCCATTAACAACATTTTTAAGAAGTTTATTTTTCCAAGGAACCCAAATGGCTGCTGGCCAAAAACCACTTTATGGTTGGTTTTAAAGAAAAGTGTCTTTAGGGAAGAAGGTTTGTATACTACGGTCAGTGCCATCGTCTGCCATCTAGCACCCTCTCATCTGTCCATGTGATGCAGTCGTGAGCCAACAACTCCCTACGTCCACCCTCCTGTGTGATCTTGTATTACTAGAGTAAGTTTGTTGGGCGGTTCCCAAGGAAGCCATGGCAACACGCGGCTTCTGTCTCCTCAGGTTGGTGCTTGCTTCCTGGAGGCCGTGGTGAGGAAGTTTGATGATGTCTATAAGAACGGAGGTGAGGGCAAAGAGCTGGCTAACCTGTTCACCATTATCGCCCACTTGTACAACTTCCACGTGGTGCAGTCTCTCCTCATCTTTGACGTGCTGAAGAAGCTTGTTGGGACTTTCACGGAGAAAGACATTGAGCTGATTCTCTTGATGCTGAAAAATGTGGGCTTTGTGTTGAGAAAAGATGATGCCCTGTCACTGAAGGAGCTGATTGCGGAAGCCCAGGCCAAGGCCAGTGGGGCGGGCAGCAAGTTTCAGGATCAAACCAGGGTACGGTGCTGCTTGACCAAAAAGCACCCACGTTAGAGTTTGTGTCCTAACAACTTCTGTTCTCTTCTACCTATCTGGTACCCTAGCTTGGTTTGGGGGGTTTTCATGCTTTTTTAAAATATTTATTTGTGTAAGAGAAATGAGAGAATGGCTGTGCCAGGGGCTCTTGCAAATGAATTCAGGCGCATGCACCACGGACATCTGACTTTACGTGGGTGCAAGTGTATTAAACTGCTGAGCCATCCCCCAATCCCTTTTCTTGTTCTTTTGAGACAGTCTCACTATGTAGCCAAGCCTGGCCTTGAACTTGCAGTCCTTTTGAATGCTAGAATTACAGGTGTGTACCACCAACCCTGATTAAACCTTGTTTCTTTATGAACGAGCTCAGGTAAATATTTTGGGGATTAAAAGATGGACTTACTCATCTCAGAAAGTGCTGACTGGAGAGGCTGTGTGACTGGTGCTCTTGGTGTCAGCCTGGCTCTCCATCTTGCTTGCTATGAAAGGCCTCATGGAGGAACCGTGTCTTCTGAGGAGCGCAAGCACAAGAAGTTAAAGGCCACTGATGGTTGGTGGGGGTGGGGAGTGTTGAAAGCACAGTAGAAGAGCACAGGCTCTTTAGGCAGTGGGGGGCTGGCTGCCACTCAAGCACGAGGTGGTGAGGACCGGGAGCCATGGAGGGCTAGGGTTTGGAGAGTGCCACGGAGAAGACAAAAATTTTTTAAAAATACTCTGGCCCTGAGCAAGGTGTGGGAGTACAGACTGCCTGCACACCATCAGCTGTTCTTGTCAGTGGTGAGGATGGTGTGCTCAGCTGGGATGCAGTACACTTGAACTTTTTCGCTGTATGCGTGATGTATACAGATGCACACACGTGGAGGCCAGAAGAGGACCCTGAGTGACTTGCATCATTTTTCAGTTCGGTTGGCTGAGCAGCAAGCCCCAGTGATCCTCCTGTCTCTGCTCCCCACCTTACCCGTGCCCCCCCCCCCCCAGTGCTGAGGTTACAGGAGTGTGCTGCTTTGCCCAGCTTTTTACGTGGGTGCTGGGGATCGAACTGAGGCCCTCATACTGACACAGTGAAGCTCTTCCCCGCTGAGCCATCTCCCCAGTCCCCACTGGGATGTGTTTCTTGTCAAGTTGAAAGACAAGTTGTGCAGGCTGCTTGGAATGATTTTCTGGCTTTTCCTTAAGGTACGCTTCATGCTGGAGACAATGCTGGCACTGAAGAACAATGACATGCGCAAAATCCCCGGCTACGACCCTGAACCTGTGGAGAAACTGAGGAAGTTACAAAGAGCTCTGGTGAGTGTTTTTCATTCTGGTTTGTGGACCTATGGTGACAGGGAAGAAGAGACATTTATGAGCCAGGGGCTGTACCCAACATGAGTCATGGAGCAGAAACTGCACACCTTCCATAGAGAGGTTGTAGGACACCTGTCAGGGAGACTGCAGTTTTCCCTGAGGTGTTAAGCAGACTGTGGTGGCCAGGCCCCACCTGGACCCGGACTGCAGCCGTCACCACAGTTTCTGGGGCTGTGGAGCTGAGGCCCTAGTTGCGCATTCGCCTGCACCGGGACCAAGCACAGAAGTTGGGTGATGGACCTCAAACACCAAGTACAGGCCATTTACAGCTCAGACTGGCTGTCCCCCTTGTCAGTGACTCATCTCCGTAGTCGTGCCCAGAAGGAAAGCAGAACGGAAGTGCAGACTGCATGCCAGCTAAAGCATTTCACGAAGCCTTTCTTTTAATCAGGTCCGCAATGCTGGCTCCGGTTCAGAGACTCGGCTCCGCATCTCTTGGGATGGCATCTTGAATGCAGAGCAGACCGGTCGCTGGTGGATTGTGGGGTCTGCATGGAGTGGGACCCCAATGATTGATACCCATCATCATACCCTCCCACAGAAGCCACCTGCTGGAACGGTATGGAGACCCTGTGGGCACTGCAGGCCTGGGGTCTGCTCCACCTGCAGCAGCTCCCGTCACTTCTGAGTGTCACTGAAGTGGACCACACTGGCTTATCTCGGGCCTTGTACAAGTCCCAAAACACATTGCAGAAAGGCCTAAGAGTTCATGGAATGAGGGAAAATGAAAGCACTCATTCTGGGGTAACTGTTGTTGAGACCCAGTCACATGCTGTTCTGGGAGGTTTGGGCCATGAGTGTGGGTCATGAAAAGTCTCTGTCATGCACTGAAGTTTGTGCTTGGTCTCTGTCCCTTCCTGTCCCTCACACCTGTTTTCCCTGGGGGTCTTTCTCCTACTCAGGCCTCCCAGGCTCTGGCAGCACCATGTGTCTGAGCCTCGTGTTCATCTCTGATGTGAGCCTGAGAGCCACCTCCTGAGAAATTTCTTGGGTCAAGTGCTTTTCTGCTCCAGCAGCTTTCCCCTGCTCTCTCCTCCCTTTGTAGGATCACCTAAGAATAAAGACATGTTTTCTATACACATAAAAATATTTTTTTTTTTCAGTCAGGTATGTTGGCGAATGACTTTAATCCCAGCATTTGGGAGGCAGAGGTAGTAGGATCACTGTAAGTTCTAGGCCACCTTGAGACTACATAGTGAATTCAGGGCTAAAGTGAGACCCTACCTCAAAAAATAACTTTTAAAATATTTCATTGAGAGAGAATGGGTGCACCAGAGCCTCCAGCCACTGTAAACGAAACTCCAGACACATGCACCACCTTGTGCATCTGGCTTTATGTGGGTACTGGGGAAATGAACTCTGGTCCTTCTGCTTTGCAGGAAAATGCTTTAACCACTAAGTCATCTCTCCAGCTCCTGCTTTTTTTTTTCCCCCCCAAGTCAGAGTCTCTGTCCCAGGCTCACCTGGACCTTAGTCTGTTGCCCCAGGAGGCTGTTCTCCTACCTCTGCTGGGATTAAAGGCATGTGCACTACACTTGGCTGCACCTGAAGCTTATAGTTGTGCTTGAGCCTCGGTATGTTCCTCTGAGTGCATTCATACTGTGCAGAGAGTAGTCCTGCGTTGGGGTCAGCCCTGTGGATGATGTGGCCTGGGGCCGGATTCTGCCTTCCAGGTCAGCACCAAGATGCTGGAACTTGCCCGGAAGCAGAGAATGAACACGGATGTCCGGAGGAACATATTCTGCACAGTGATGACAAGTGAGGACTTTCTGGATGCCTTTGAAAAGCTGCTCAGGTGAGCACCTAGTTTGATCTGCTCCCTCATGGGCGTAAATAAGTGAGCTGATGTGGCTCTTGGGTGACTGACTGGCCTCTCACTTGGGTCGCACGTGTCCCTAGTAAGTCCCTATTGTGCCCTGGCAGATTATACTGTATGGTACCAAGATTTGAGGGTAGCCAGTATATAGCCTCAGGGGCTCTTGGTTGTTATGAATTGCTCAAAAATATGTAAACTTTTATTTGTGTGTACATGCCTATACCATGGTGAAGAAAGGTCAGAGGATAACACCACGGTGTTGACCTCTCCTTACACTTTTTTTTTTTTGGGGGGGGGGGGGGGGATAGGGACTCACTCTAGCCCGGCTGGCCTTGAACTCACAGCAGTTATACCTCTGCCTTCTGAGTGCTGGGATTAAAGGTGTGCGCCACTGTGCCCACCCAGATCACTTTTTTAAAATAGTTTTATTTAGTTATTTTTGCAAGCAGAGAGAGTGTGTGTATGAGTTAGTATGCATGTGCCAAGGCCTCTTTGCTGCTGCAAATGAACTCCAGGTGCATTTGTGTATCTGGGGAATTAAGCCCAAGCTGGCAGGCTTTGCAAGCAAGCACCCTTACCATCATCCCAGCCTAGCCTTCCAGGGATTTGGTTTGGTTTGGGTTTGTTTGTTTTGAGACAGGATTTCTTCTTATTTTGCTGCTAGGAAGAATCCACCAAGCTTGGATTCTCCTGGCCCCACCTCCCTCTGCCTTATGTGCATTAGATTACAGATGTGTGAGTCACTTTTGCATCTGCTTTATGTGGGTGCTGGGGATCTGAACCCTGGTCGACAGACTTGCAGGACAATCACCTTTAACCACTGAGCTGTCTCCCCAGCCCCTTCTTCTGATTCTTAATTTAAAACTTGGAGTATAATTTTTATAATTAGTCACAATCGAGATGTGTTTTTAAGTTTTTCGAGGTAGGGTCTTGCTCTAGCCCAGGCTGACCTGGAATTCACTATGTAGTCTCAGGTGTGGCCTTGAACTCACAGGATCCTCCTGCCTCTGACCTCTGCTGGGATTAAAGGCATGTGCCACCAGAGTTTTCTTTTTAAGTTTTATACCTCTGCAAAGTGCTTCTAAAAATTTAATATTGATTTAATGTTAATCCACTATCCTTTATCTGGTACAAACTTAGGATGAATTAACTAGAGGGGAAAATGGTTCATTTCAGGGTTCTGAAGGAGGCACCTTGTTGCTATGGAAATACTAAGCTTTCTCTACGTTTATGAAATCTTACTGTTTCTCAAGTGTAGCTTTGTGTCCCCTTTTCAGTCTCTCTCTCTCTGAAAAGGTTTGTTGAGGGAAACTCATCCTGTCCAGAGAGAAGGGCTGCCTCGTCTTTTGATAGTCAGCTTCTATCACTGTGGCAGTGCTAAGAAAAAAATGTGAGGGAGAAGTTTGTTTGGGCCTGTGGTGTCAGAGGTTCTGTTGTGGTCACTGGATCCTATTGCTTTGGGCCTGTGGTTGCAGTTATACCCTGGTAGAACGTGGTTGAGAAGGCTTGCTTACCTCAGGGTGGCCAGGAAGCAAAAAGAAAGAAGAGCCAGGTTCCCACCCCCCCCCCCAGGGGTGTGCCTCAGTCATTGAGCTTCTTTCTTTAGGCTGCACTGAAAAGTTCTTCCACCTCTAACAGCACATGTGCTGGTCTTGTGCTGAAAATATTTCCTTCACTGTCTCCCTAGCTGGGCTTGTGCTGAGACACTGTCTCACAACACTGAAGTCACATACCAGTCCCCAGAGCAGTACATCAGAGCCCCAGCACCCATAAACAGCTGGGCTGCATCTCATGGTAGAGCACTTGCCTAGCATATGTATAGCTTTAGGTCTTCAAGAAAGAAAAAAGACAGTAGTAATCAAAAGCTAAACACTGGCTGGGGAGATGGCTCAGGGGCTAAAGGCACTTGCTAGCAAAGTCTGCTGGCTGGGGTTCAATTCCCCAGCTATTCACATAAAGTTGGATAGGTGTGTGTTTGTAGCAGCAAGAGACCCTGGCATACCCACACATACCAACACACAAAAAATAGCCCGGCATGGTGTTACACGCCTTTAATCCGAACCCTCGGGAGGCAGAGGTAGGAGGATCATTGTCAGTTCAAGACCAGCCTGAGACTACATAGTGAATTCCAGGTCAGCCTGAGCTAGAGCGAGACCCTATTTCATAAGAACCATATGTCCCTCCACTAAAGGTGGGTGCCATGGATCCTCTCTGTGGTAGGTGGGGGCCTTACCACTCTGATCTGGTAAGGGCAGGGCACTGAGGCTCACCTCAGAACACATTTCTAAAGAATGCTTTAGGAGCTGAGTTTGAATGGTTGTCAGCTTTATGGCTGTGTGTATACCATGTTGACTGTGCAGAGCACCATGTCCTTGGTGGCCTGTCTTGAGAAAGTACCAGCTGCAAAGTAGGGGAGAAGATTTGGGAGCTGTGGAGCTATCTGACCCTTGGACCTGTCAGTACTCACAGGACCATGCACAGAAGAGGGTTTAGAATCTTTATTTGCATGTGTATTATTATGGGCATGCCAGGGCCTCTCCGTATTGAAAATTAACACCAGCTGTTGTGCCACTTTTCATCTGGCTTATGTGGGCAGTTTAGGAATTGAACCTATGCCTCAGACTTTGCAAACAAGTGCCTTTAACCTCTCGCTGAGCCATCTTTCCAGCCTCTGGCTTTATAGTGTTTTGTTTTTTGTTTTTGAGACAAGGTCTCCGGAGACTATGCTGCTCAGGCTGGCCTGCGTCCTCGGCCTCCCGCTGGGATCATAGTTGTAATAGCGCCATGCCTATTTCCTTGAGTTTTACAAATGCATGGGAGACATTGTTTTAACAAGACCTGGCTTCAGGCACATAAGTGAATCCTGAGGCACAAAGAAGCTGGGAACAGAGCTGGGTATGGCCATGGCTGTGCCTGCCACCACCACCTTTACCCAGAGGACTTTTGGCCAGAATCTTGCAGACAGCAAGGACCTCTGGTTTTGCTGTGGAAATGAGTGTGGAGTGTGGGCTTCTCTGGCTGCTTGTGATGCAGGCTCGGGCTGAAAGACCAGCAGGAGAGAGAGATCGTCCACGTCCTCATGGATTGCTGCCTGCAGGAGAAAACATACAATCCCTTCTACGCCTTCCTGGCCAGCAAGTTCTGCGGCTATGAGAGGAGATTCCAGGTAACCTGGAAGGCCGCCCGCGCCTGTGCGCTTCCTAAACAGTCTGTCTCTGCTTCAGACAATGAGGGTCTGAGTTAGGAGTGGCCACACCGTGCTGGGGGAGGAGGTGGGATGGTGGGGGGGACAAAGGGAGGAGTGTGGCCAGGCACATGTGCAAACCACCTCTTTTCAGAGTGCTATGTTGGCGTGTCCTCGCTTGAGGGTCAGAACTGCAGCAGCAGGAGATGGCTGTGACTCCATGGCGGGAAGGGGAGTGACAGAGATGGACACCATCAGACTGCATCCTTAGTGACCTTACGCTTAACAGCTCATCGCATCTCGGCTTTTGTTTTCTGTCACTAGATGACTTTCCAGTTCAGCATATGGGACAAATTTCGGGACTTGGAAAACTTGCCAAGCACGAACTTCTCTAATCTGGTCCACCTGGTGGCACACCTGCTGAAGACAAAATCACTTCCACTTGCCATCTTAAAGGTTCGTACAATGCAGGAGACCAAAGTGCCCAAAGTGATGGTATAGTTAGTATTTTTTAAAAAGCTTTGCCCAAGATTCTTAAATGTGTTTTTATGGTCATTGCCATCATGGAAAATAGCGAAATTAACATGAAGTAGAGATTTCTTAGAAAATTAAAATTAAGGCCCAACTATGAGTTTTTGCTATTTGATAAGTGGATCTATTTAGGGTTCTATGTTAATATGCTAGTCATACTTACAGAATCCTGAACTGATCACAGCTGAGCTCAGGGAAGAGAGTGCATAGGCCTTTGGAAGTGTGGTCCTGGGTCTTCAGTGCAAAGTGCATGGCGCAGTGAGCTCCCGTCCTGTGTCCTCAGCCTTCAAAGCTCATAGAGCAAGCGCACAGCTGTACCTCTGGAGGCTACAAGGAAGCCCAGGCAGGAGGTGGCATTCATGATGGACCAGCTCATAAGGCTTGGATCGTGGGGGGCCCCAGGATGCTATGCCCTAAAAATCCTAAGCTTTGAAAACTCTGAGGGAAGAAACAGCAGAGAGAAGTCAGGTCTCGGACTTCAGGGTCTCTCCTATGACTTCCAGTTGTGCAAGACAGACTGTAGCTGTGTCCTCATGGTCTTCTGTTGTATCTTTCTCGTTGCTATGACAACATGACAAAAAGCAGCTGATGGGAGGAAAGGGTTTATTTTGGCATACAGACTTGAAGGGAACCTCCATCATGGCAGGGAAAACGATGGCATGAGCAGAGGGTGGACATCACCTCCACCACAGCATTGCAAATAGCGGCAGGAAGGTTTGGCAAACACTGGCGAGGGGAAGCTGGCTAGAACCCTCATAAGCCCACCCCGACAACGCAGCTTCCAACAAGGTTCCAATTCCAGGGCTGGAGAGATGGCTTAGCGGTTAAGGCACTTGCCTCCAGTGTCTAAGGCCCCGGGTTCAATTCCCCAGGAGCCACATAAGCCAGATGCACAAGGTGGTGGCCCTGGTGTGTTCTCTCTCTCTCTCTCTCTCTCTCTCTCTCTCTCTCTCTCTCTCTCTCTCTCTCTCTGAAAATGAATAAATAAAATATTTTTTTAAAAAAAGGTTCCAATTCCAAAACTGCCATCAGCTGGGGATCAAAACCCCAGGAAAAAAATAAAATCTCAGCCTTTAATAGTAGGACTTGAATGTTTTATGCTTACAGAGAAGTAATAAAATGAGGTAGGAACCTGTTGTAGTTCACTTTCTGTGTTGCTGCACAGAAAGAACCCAACCAAAGCTGTTTGGGAGAAATGGGTTGATTTGGCTTATGGACTCAAGGGGAGACTCCATCCTGGCAGGGGAAACAATGGCATGAGCAGAGGGGTGGACATCACCTCCACCACAGCACTGCAAACAGCAGCAGGAAGGTGTGACAAATACTAGCAAGGGGAAGCTGGCTTATAACCCCATAAGCCCGCCCCCAACAAACACAGATCTAGTGAGGTTCTAATACCCAAGCTGCCATCAGCTGGGGGTTGATCATCCAGAACACCTGGATCAAACCATGACAGAACCATAAACTGCAAGCTCTGTAGAGGGACAGAACATGGCAACAGGATGACTCCGAGGAGACCTGAAACACGTCCACAGTGCTGCATGTCAGGGTATGAAAACATGCCTGGGAAGAAGGTCAAATGCCACTGAATAGTGAAAGGCAGGATTTCGTTGCAGTCTCCATGTTCCAAGTTACTCCAGCTTTCAGAACATGGTCACGGCTCAGCACCCCCATTTTTACTCCAGTGGCCAAAGCCCAACACTCACTGAAGGAGAGACGAGGAAACTGAGCAGAAGCTGGGATGAGTGGTAGGAAGGGGCAGTGGTTCCGGTCCAGGTGTCCCTCGTAAACTTAGTGTGTTCTGGATGCTTGATCCTCAGCTGATGGCAGTTTTAGAATCGGAACCTTGGAGGCGTGTGTGTGCGTCAGCTCTGGAACCTAAACTGGCTTGGAAGGCCCCTGCCCTGTCAGCTTTCCCACTGCACCCTTCCAGCAAGTGGAACCTTTCTGACATCTGGTGTGGAGAGGAGGAGTGGCTCAAGGTTTACCCAGCTGCTGTTTACAAAACAGGAAAACCCTCTAAGTGAGCATCAAGATGTTTTTCTCCTGCCATTAGGTGGTTGAATTCAGTGAATTGGATAAACCCAGAGTGCACTTCTTGCGGAAAGTGCTAACGCAGCTGTTGATGGAGACGGAGGTGGAAGACTTGGGTTTAATTTTTTCCAGGTATGTGCCCAGTGTGTTCTGATTAGACATGAGAAGGGGGTGAAAGATTATTTTCTCTGCTGGTGGTTTATAAAAGCTGGTCTCTCTGCTTTCTGTGTGGCTCAGTCTTAATTCTAAGTGGTTACGCAGTAAATTTAGGAAACAAAGCTTGCAGTGATTTGTCACAAATAGGCTATGATTAGCTCTTAGGGGTTTTTTCCTTGTGAGGTACTGGGTCTGGAACCCATGCCTTGCGTGCTAGGCCTACCACTGAGCCTCACCTCCAGTCCTGAAGAAGTTCTTAATTGAAGCTGAGCATAGTGACTCATGCCTATAGTCCCAGCACTCCAGAGCTTGAGGCAGGAGGACTGCTGTGAGTTCAAGGATAGCCTGGCCTACATAGTTCCCTGTCTCAACAATAGACCTCTTTAAAAAGACACTAGGCCAGGCTGGGGAGATGGCTCAGTGGTCAGTGGGCTGGCTTACAAAGTCTGTTGGTCTGAATTGGGCACATGCATCTGGAGTTTGTTTCTAGTGGCAAAATGCCCTGGCATGACCAAACACACTATCTCTTCTCACAAAGAAATAAAAATATTGAAGAGCAGCAGCTGACGACATCCCAGGCCTCGTGAGATGCCGTGTGGTGGTGCGTACTGTGCTCTCAGCACTAGGAGCTCCTGGCTCACTAGCTAGTCTGAATCTGTGAGCTCCAGGTTCAGTGAGACCCGAGAACACCTGGTGTCATCTTGCCTGCGCGTGTGCACACACACACACACACACACACACACAAGCTGGGTGACACCAGTAATCTTAGCACCTGGGAAACAGGCACAAAGATGGCAAATTTGAGGCCAGCTATTTAGCGACTCTGTCCTTTAAAAGAAGAGCCAGATGTAGAAGCACAGGTCTATAGTCCCAGACTCTTGGGAGGGTCATTTGCATCTAGAAGGTGACACATGCCTTTGATCCTACCACTTGGACACTGGAGTAGGAGGGTTGCCATGAGTTTGAGGCCAGCCTGGGGCTACAGAGCGAGTTCCAGGTCAGCCTGGACTGGAGTGAGACCCTACCTCAAGAAAAAAACAAGTTCAGGTAAATGGTCACAGCCAGCCAGGGTAACAGCAAGACCCTACCTTTAACAAAGGAGGTGGGAAGTAGGGAGCGATTGGGATGTAAGGGAAAACAGGTGGCTGGGAAGATGGCCTGGTGGGTGAAGGTGCACAAAGTAGCCATGCGTCTGTCCTTTGTCTGCAGTGGCAGGAGGCCCTGATGTACCCATATTCATTTCCCTGCCCCTCCCTCCTTCCCTCCCTTTCTCTTTCTGCCTCTGTGTGTCTCTCATGGATAAATCTATCTTAAAAAGGAAGGGGGGCATTAGTGAATGTTCAGTGGCAGAGCTCTTGCCTACATGTGCAGGGAAGCCTGGACGTCAGCCCCAGACATAACTTCTATAAGTGAGTTGACCTGTGTCTACAATTCCCTTCCAGGGTATCTGACAACCCAAAGCTGGGAATGTTGCGGGAAGGTCTGAAGCTCTTCATTGGCCACTTCTTACTGAAGCACGCGCAGGCCCACCAGAGTGTGGAGGAAGCCAACCTGCTGAGGGAGAGGGCGAGCCTTGCATCCAAGTCTCTGCAGGGCAAGGCTGCCCTGAGAATGTAGGAGAGCCCTTCACTCAGAAATGCCCTTTGGCCTGCCACATTTTATATTTTCAGATCATTTTAACCCAGGATTGTGTATATTCTAAATATGTATTTATGTATATCAGGAGTGTGAGGAAAGGGAGAGAGGCCGAGCGGAGCCTGCACCGTGGTCTTTGTATACTGAGCCACACATGAAACTATTAATTTTTAATAGATAAACCAGGCCGCTAGGGGGTGCTGTGATCATAAATTGATGTTGATGTGTTTTTATTTTTTAAAACTTTGATTAAACTTCAGCAACCATCAGTTAACTGTAACATTTGGTGTCTGATTAAATGATTGGCGTGTGGCTGGATTGTGGAAAGGTCCACTGACCACGCAGTAAGCCTCCTCTGGTGCAGCATGCTGTGGACCTCAGTCTCCTCATGCGGTGGAGGACATTCTGGGCTGTCTGTCTCCACTCAGTAAAGTCATCGAAGGTGGTAGGTGCGGCTTGTTCTCTGGATTCCACAAAACTGGGGGGAAGAGTTATGGTGAGCAGGAACTAGCACGTGCTCACTGGAAGACACTCCCCTGCTCAGAGGGCGGAAGGCAGGAAGGAGGAACTTCCTGGACCCGCAGTTATCTTCTGTGTGGCAGGTGGGCACAGACTCGGGCACGGCTTCCTATAAATCACCTTTACCTCTTAGTGTGACCTTGAAGTGCATGGCCAGCTGTGGAGTGAGGGCTCAGGCAGCAGACTCCTGGTTGTCAACCCTGTGTCGTCTTCCACCAGGTGACAGCGTGGGTGTCGGGTGACCTGAGCCCATTAGGAGAAAGCCTTCACTGCCCTTCCTAGGTGCCAGGGGGTGTGGGGTGGTGCTGCCATGGTTGGTGAGGAACTCCAGCTGGGGCTCTGCTCCTTGACTTGAAGTCAGCTGACCCAAACCAGTGAAGACCGGATGGTCCCCATTGCTACAGGACCTGCGTGGCCAGGACTGCGAGCCACAAGTGAGACGACACATTTGGATGGTGCTGACACCTCCACTGCGGTAGGGGTTGATTTCGGGTGCTGTGGCTAAGGCCAGGGGAGTGCAATGATGACCGTCCAGTCTGGTCACGTGACCGCTGGTCACCTTGTTGGAGCTGTAGATGAGTCCAGGCTAGTTTTCTATAGACGATAAACTTCAGTGAACCCACTTTTATATATTGTCTTCTTTATTAAGGCAAAAATGTCTTTTTACCGTGGACTTTTGTGCTGAGTATCTGGCAGACTCAGTAAAATACCAGTTGCCACACGATAGGGCTGGTGCTTCAGGACAGATTGCGAGCGTGTCTTGACTAAGCTACTGTGAGCTTGAAGTTACTTCAGAACATGGGCTGGAGAGGTGGCTCAGTGGTTCAGGTGCTTGCTTGGAAAGCCTGCTGGCCTGGGTTTGAGTCCTCAGTACTCACATAAAGCTGGATGCACAAAGTGGTGCATACATCTGGAGTCTAGGCGTCATTTGCAGTGACGAGGCCCTGGCATACCTCCCTTCTTTGCTTGCAAAAAATTTTTTTAAATCCTACAAAACAGTTTTTTCAAATCACTTGTAATTCCCAGCCGAGTCTTCTTTCAGCAGAGCATTCAAAACCCGGCTGTGCTGGGAACTGCTGAGACTTACGAGACTGTAAAGTAGGACAGCAGGCAGGCCCAGCTCCTGACACACTGCATTTGCTTGGCAGGTGGGGTGGGACAGGAGGAGAGAAGGGGGGCTTGGTGTCAGTCCCCAACAAGGCCTTTCATGGACACAGCCTACCAGCCTGCATCTCCACAAGGGGCTGACAGTTCAGACCATGTGCAGCAGAAGATGCCAGAAAGCACGGTGGGCACAGCCTTTAGTCACAGCACTCGTGAGGCCGAGCAAGGAGGATCTCGGAGTTGTTAGCCGAGGCTAGAGTGGGGGAAAGGAGGGCTTTCCAGGACCAGCAACACACTGCACTCCCTTCTCTGTAGTTCTGTGGCCTAGGCCATCTGAAGTTTGGCTGTGTCTGGGGAAGCCCCCTTCACTCGGACTCCCACCCAGGGCTGGGAAAGCAGCCCCAGGAGGATGCGGCATGGGGTCTCTGGGGCCTACTTCCGAATCCTCCCAGCACTGCCTGGCTCTGGATTGGGACCCCAGCTCAGCCTCTTGGGGCCTGGCTTGGGTAGTCACCATCACAGATTCCATCATCAGAAGCCAGCCTGGCTTCATGCAGAGAACAAGAACACCAGGAGGGTAGGGGGTGTCCAGCCATCCCGGAAGCTGGCTGAGATTTGATCGACTTCCCCCCCCCATGTGACTTCTGGGGAGATGAGCATCTGCCCACACCCAGGTAGGTACTGGCTGACCAAAGAAAGATTCTACCCAACTCCAGCTTGAAGAACCAGTGAGTTGGGAGTCATGTACAAGAGCATGTGTGCCTGGAAGGCAGCTGCGGCCCTGGAATGTCCGGTCACCTCCTCCTCCAGGAGAGAATGGCAAGCGGCCCATCCAGGGGTCTCAGGGAATGTTAACAGGTCCCATCTCCTGAGGGTCATGGGTGACCACGACTACTCAGATGATGGAGGACACCATCCTACAGTACGAAGCCTCCCCCCTCTCCACTTCCTGTGTGCACTCCTGGATGCCCATTCCACTGCTGGCATAAGGTAGGAACTGTGGCTTATTCTGTTACCTCTGTGTGGACAGCATAGCTTTGGGAATAAGTATGCACCCACGAAACCACCATGAGGGCAGATGTACCTCACCTCCCAGTGTCTTTGAGCCCCTTCATTATTTTGATGTGTGTGTGTATCAGGACATAGTACTGTTAGCTGCGGTCCCACACCAGATGCACCGCCGGGACTTGGTCCTGAGTCTAGGTGTCCTTACGAAGCCTTCTGCCTCCACCCCTCCCAACCCCTGGAGTCACTGTGCCACCCTGGCTTCGTGAGTCCCTTTGTTAAAGGTCCCATAAATGGGTGAGGTCGTGCAGTGTGTGTCTTTCAGCAAATGGTTTATTTCACTCAGCACAATGTCCTCCCTCGCTATCTATGTGGCCATAAATGACAGGATTACCTTCTCCTTAAAGGCTAAGTAGTAGTTAATAGAGCTTCTGCTTTTTAAAAAATTTTATTCATTTGTGTGTATACGTATGGACACAGGGTATCTTTTTTTAAATTTATTCATTTTCAAGCAAAGAGATACAGAGAGAGTGAGAGAGAGGAGAGAGAGCATCAAGGCCACCACTGTGGGTCTGGCTTATGTGGGTCCTGGGGAACTGAACCTGGGGCCTTAGGCACTGGAGGCAAGTGCCTTAACCGCTGAGCCATCTCTCCAGCCCCACACAGGGCATCTTGCTCTCTGTCTTTAGGTGGGTACTGGGGAATGCGCCTTGGCTGGCAGGCTTGCTGGGCCAGCTCTTTTAGTTTAGTTTTGTTTTGTTTGAGGCAGGTGCTCATATTTCTCAGGCTGTTGCTGTGTAGCTGAGGTTGACGTTGAACTTCTGACCCTCCTAGCATGCTTTCTTAGCCCATTTGCCCATCAGTGGACACATGGGCTCTGTGGCAGGCTGCAGTGACTGTGGGCATCTCTTCAGCCCTCTCATCCCAGGTCCTTTGAGTACTTACCCAGCCGTGGGCTGGCTGGATCCTGCGGCATTGCTGCTTTTAATTTTTTGAGGAACTTCCCCGCTGCTTTCCATAATGGCTACGCCAATTTCCATGCCACCAAGCCAGTACAAGGGTGCCCTGTGTGCAGCCGTGCCTTCCTCAGACTCTCGTGCTGGTTCAGGTGTGAGTGATTCGCATTTCCCTGGTGACTTCGTGAAGCTGAGCGCCTCCGTGTGTGCCTGCCGTACCTACATCTTCTTCAGAGGAGTGTTCATGCAGATCTTTTGTCTGGGTTGTTTTTGTTGTTGGTTGGGTTTGGGTTTTTTGTTTGGTTTTCGAGGTAAGGCCTCAGTCTAGCTCAGGCTGACCTGGAATTTACTCTGTAGTCTCAGTGGCCTCGCAGTGATCCTTCTACCTCTGCCTTCCAAGTGCTGTGATTAAAGGCGTGCCCCACCATGCATGGTTTATTTTTTGATAGTAATTTTTATTTATTTTTATACCCATGCCCAGCTCTCTTTTTTTTTTATTTATTTTACTTATTTGAGAGAGAGAGAGAAAGAAAATGGGCGCACCAGGGCCTGAAGCCACTGCAAATGAACTCCAGCCCATACGCCACCTTGTGCATCTGGCTTTACAAAGGTAACTGGGAAACTGAACGTAGGTCCTTGTGCCTTAACCACTGCCATCTCTCCAGCCCTTGATTTATTTTTGATTATGTATGTGGTGTGCATGCCTGTATGCATGTGTGGCACATGTGTGTATAGGAGGCGTCTGGGAGGTGCCAGTGTGTGTGGAGGCCAGAGACGTCTTCCTCGGTCGCTCTCTACCTTTATTTTCTGAAGCAGCGTCTCTCACTGAGCCTGGAGCTTATCGCATTTGGCCAGCTCGCTAGCAAGGCCTGTGGCGCCCGCCCCCCCACCCATCTCCCTAGCAGTACCCTCCGAAGCTATTACATGGATGCTGGGGGTCTCATGCTTGTGCACCAGCTCCCCAGGTCCCTGCCCATTTCTTTGAGCCCACCACTGGAGCCTGATTGTCTCAGGTGAATGAATGGGTGCCTCCTAGAGTGCTCAGCATCTGTCAGGCCTTGCCTTCGGTCTGCCTTTTTCAGACGTCATCATCTCCTCCCATCTTAACTGACTTTCAAAAAGACCTTCTTCACCAGCCAGCCCAGCCAGGGCCTCAAGGTGTCTCTCAGACCCCTGGGTGCTCCCACTCCATGTCTCTGCCCCTCTTATGCAGAAGTCTTGGGACCATGAGCCCAGTATCTAACCTGAGAGAGAGGTCCCTTTATTTTCCCCAGGGTGGAGCCACAAAGTGTGCCAGGCCAGGCGCCATCTCCCAGGCATGTAGAATTGAGCTGGCTGCTGCTGAGATCTGACAACTCCCGGGTCCCACAGGATGCTCGATGGGGGTGGGCAGGGATTCTCATTTGTAATGTCCTAGGGGCTCCTGGCAGCTGCCTGACTCCCTTGGTCAGTGCACTCCTCCCCCTCAGCACCCACGCCCCTCAGTGCTCTGGGGAGGCACGAGGAGCCCAAGAAGTCATAGCCGGGCTAACTTGTCCTCCAGTGGTCTGCTCTCAAATCCCTTCCTCCATGAGTCCTGACACATCTTCCAAAGATGCCTTCATTCCTGGGGGTAAGGGCAGGAAGGAGGCTCCTCCTGACTTCTAGGAGACGTCAGGTTGGCTTCTCTGGCTTTTTGACACATCACTATTGAGCATTTCCTAAACTTCTCTGCCAGCCTATGGCTTCTCCCTGCCCCAGAAATGGCCATTTCTCCAGAGACCCTTGTCCCCTTTTAAGAAATGGACTGTCACGTCCCTCTGAGGTGCCAGGATTCCTTCTCGGGATTGTCACAGAGCCTGGGTTCACGTGGTGGCTGCTGGTCTCCCGTCTTATTTCTGCGTCTCCCGGTGCCTAGAATGAGAAATCTGCTCAGTCCTGTTGCACACAAGGTAGTTCTAGAATGGCTGACAGAGGGCTGTGGTTAGTCCAAGGTGTGTTTGAGTCTGCTGGGGGTGTCCCTGGGGAGGTTCCCATTTCCTGCATCTGAAGTGCAGATAGCGCTGCAGCTCTGCCTGGACTCCAGAGCCCCCTCCGTTCTTTTGCTTCATGGATTAAAAATAAGTTATTTTTAACAAGCCATTATATTCATGAAGTGTGCTGCTTGGGAAAGCTTTGCTCCTTCTGACACAATCCAGAACAAGGGACCTTTGAAATTCCAAATATCCCTGTTTATCAGTAAACCAGATGTTTTTCTGGTGAGCCACAGCTGCGGAAGTGTGGCTTATTGCCAGTGGCAGTGGCTTGTGGCTCAGATTACATACTCTGGGAGGGGGCTTCACCCCACCCTGCAGTTACCTGTCTCAGCGGGGTTCATGCGCTCCAGGGTCTCCAGTCCCACAGAACCACAGCACGGCTTTCCCTGGTGGGCTCACAGGTGTGATGATCACTGTAAAAATCTGCCTGTTTCATCCGAGAGGTGCACCCAGCCCTTCTTCCTCCTCCGTTCTGCCCCAGCAGCACCTTCCTCCAGGCTGCTGAGACCAGGCGGCACGCCTCCTTTCTCTGGCCTGGACGCAGCACCGCACACTGAACTGGGTCAGGATGAGGCCCAGGGCGTCCTCGGGGTCTCACAGACTGGCCAGGGCTCCAGGTTATGGGCAGGGGCTTTTAGGAAGACACCGCAAGAAGCAGCAGGAGGAGCCAGAGCGCTCAGGTGACAGACAGGGTGGCAGGTGATGAGGAGGCAGGGAGAAGCAGCGTGGATCCAGCGTCCATCTGTCTGTCTGTCGGGGCCTGGCGTGGGGTGTGTGACCTCCTCCTTTCCTGCATCCTGGTGCTCCGCCTGTGGCCAGCAGGCCTGGGACTCTGGGGCTCTGAGGTGAGGGCGGTGTGATGAGAGCTGTGAGCTTGGACGCCTGATGAGCTCAGCTGGAAGGACGGACAGACGTGCTCACCTCCCACCTGGCGTCAAGGTTGGTCCCAAGAGCTCCACCTGGGCACTGTGGAGAAGTGGTTCCCTCTTGACGTTGGCATTCCGCAGAGGCTGCTGAAATAATCTTCACTTCTTCCTCAGGCTGCTCAGGAGAGGACATGGCCATGAAAGAGCTCATCTCAGCAGGGCACCTGAGGTGTGGGAGCACAGGTGGGCTGTTTTTATTCCACCTGACACCCACTAGGTGTCACCCGTGGGGTCAAGTCCTGGAACAAGAGGCCTGAGACACTGCACTGGGGAGTTCAGAGGCACAGTTACGTTTCGAAGGGACACATAGCTTTCTCCAGGCAGTCAGTTAGGGAATGCGGACGCCCCCCTGCCCAGGCAAGACTAGAACTCCAGTCTGATCCATGGCAGCGATAAGGAGCAGCTGGCTGATTCTTCCTCTGTGACTTTCAGGGACTTAGCACCCATGGGTGGCCGGCCCTTCCTGAGCCAGCATTCTTCCTGGGCCCAACAACCAGTCAAGCTCCTCCATGTACATTTGAACATGGCAGTGAGGCTGATCCAAGCCTCCGGGTGAGAATTCCTGGTCTTGGCGGGGGAGCACTCCTGCTTTTCCCCTCTTCAACTCTCTCAAAAATCAGCCATTCATAATTTTCTCTTTCTCGTGTCCCTGCTTCTCAATTCTTTAACAACATGGACAAGAACCACTGGCTCAGGGGTTCTTAGCTCACTCACCCAGAGCCCTGCTTTTTCCCACAACACCACAGGCAGAGTGCCAGAGGCTCCCGGGAGGAGCCCAGTGGGGCAGCAGCCAGCACAGACTGAGAACAGTCACAGGGCTCTGAGGAGGATGAGATGAAGAAAAGAAAGATGGCCACTCATGATGGCACACACCTTTAATCTCAGCGCTCTGAAGGTAGAGGTAGGAGGATCGCCATGAGTTCGAGGCCAGCCTGGGACTATAGAGTGAGTTCCAGGTCAGCTTGGACTAGAGAGACCCTACCTCGAAAAACCAAAAAGAAATAGAAAAAGAAGTTATTTAACTGTGATTGTGCATACAAAATTAAAAGTTATTTATTTATTTATTTGAGAGACAAAAAGAGAGTATGGGTGTGCCAGGGCCTCCTACCACTCACTACAAAGGAACTCCAGATACATGTACCACTTTGTGCATCTGGCTTTTTAATGGGTATTGGGGAGTTGAACTCAGGCTATCAGGCTTTTCAAGCAAGTGATTTTAACCAGTGAGCCATCTTTACAGCCCTGTTTTCAGAATTACTTACTGATGGAGTGTGAGGATACCTCATTCATCCCAGCACTTGGGAGGCAGACGCAGGATTAGGAGTTCGAGGCCAGCCTGAGCTCCAGAGCAAGACCCTGGGATTTGGGTTTTTGGTTTGGCTTGGGTTTTTGTTTCTTGGTTACTAGATTGACAAGTGTGTGCATTGTCATAACTACAAGGCCCGATCTGTGGGGTGTTTAACCATCAAGTCAGAGGGAAGCCCAAGCCCACACAGCAGCTGTGAGCATGGAGATTCCAGGAAACACTTCTGACAGACACTGGTCCATTTTCTGCTCCTATAACAAAATACCTGAGGCAGGCTGTTTATAAAGAAAAGAAGACAATGGGGTGGGGGTGAATCAAAGTATATTATATACATGTATGAAAATATCAAAAAAAATTAACTGAGGGAAAAAAATTAACTGAGGGAACTGGAGAGATT
>PVHP010009652.1:37329-50005 GCA_004024765.1 Zapus hudsonius
AGTGCTTGGCTCACTAGCACGAGTGCAGTACAGCCTGACTCTCTCTGAGCTGGCACGGCTATCTTTCATTAGCATGTGGTGTTTCTGCTTCAATCTGGAGGCCTCCAGTGAGAGTGGACATCTGTACCCCATTTGTTGGGCAAAGGGGAACTGCCATCCCTGGCCCTGCAGCCCCTTGAAGCCCTTGGAAACAGAGAAGTGTGCACCCCCAAGGTGATTTTGGGGTCTCCTTTCCAGGGGCCCAAAAGAGGACTGCAGAGCCCTGGACTGGGGTCACCCGCCAGCAGAGAGACACGGAGGTCTGGAGTGGCTGCTGGTACCAGGTAGGATCCCTGGTAGTCAGAGAAGGGGTCGATGTGGGCTGATCCCCCACAGGGGGTGTGCAGCTGCCCTCGATGTGAAGGGGGGCTTATTTGGCTCCGTTTTGGAAGCTGAAAGCACAAATCCATAGTCGCATCACTGGGCCTCTGGCAGAGAGCCCCACCCTCTGCATTGCAGTATGCAGAGAATTAGGAGAGAAACTGAGGCACACAGAGGGGACACACACACAGCTGTCACTCTAACAGGTCACCCCAAGAGACCAGCACCCACCCCTTCAAGGCAGCACCCTGTGACCCAGCACCTCCCTCAGACTGTCACTCTGGCACTGGCTCCCAGCACATTGGACACCAGCAGACACGCACCGCAGGGAATTTAGAGGCTGAGGTGGGAAGGAGAGGTGGGCTGTGGGCAGATGCTTCCAGCCTGAGACCCACCGCACTGCTGGAGTCTGGGAACTGTGTGGACCTAGCCTGTCATCTGAAGGAACCTGTGCACCTCCAGCGAGGAATGCCTGGAGGAGAGGGAAGTAAGGTAGCCAAGGATGGACAAGCTGGACACTGGGCACCGAGTGCTCCGGTCAAGTGGGACACGTGCCAGGACACTGGCTCTGTGGCGGTGGAGTCAGCCCCCTCCTTCCAAGGAAGGACCCCACGTCCAGGGGACGTTGGCTCCTTTGCTCCCGGGTGCCTGTGCAGCAGTGGGAGGGATTGGCTGCCTGGAGGCAGAGCTCACAGAAGGGACTTTTGTCCTGAGTAGAGCCCGTGAGGATGAAAAATGATGTTTGCATGATAAGATGAAAGGGAAAGTCGCAGCCAGCGAGCAGTGGTCCAGGGCCAGGGGCCTGTGTCCCACGGGAAGGTGGTCCGCCTGCTGAGCGACTGCGACCTTGACACGTCTACGCGATGTGTGGCCACTGGCTGGCCCTTTCCAGACCTGGGGGTATGGCTCTGAAGGTGACCCACTCGCCAGCTCTGTGTGGGTGGCTGGCTCCCGGGATTCCTGCTCTGGGAATCCAGTGTCGCTCACTCCCCAATGGGAGGAGCTGTAGGAAGAACTCTGAAGACAAGGCAGGCAGACCCGAATGAAGGCATTTTCCAGGCATCCATAATGGGCTGCTGGCTTGGTTTGCTTTCAGAAGGGCTTCCAAGGAAAGATCAGATTCTGCCCTTCGTGTGTTTGTTCGCCAATTGCTAACAGCCTTCTCCACTGACCATATTTGGCTTTACATATGCTTGTGTGTACAGTTACCTATACACAGCTATGCATATGCATTTCCATATAAACATCTGGAACGTACAACCTCACCATCATCCTACCCCTTCCATGGATTGTGACGTTTCTCACGTGTGGACGACATCAGTGCCTGAGAACATGTGGCCCACGTGACTCCCAGGCCTGCCTGAGCAGGCTAAAGTGATCTTTCTATATAGTTGTGGGGTTCATCTGCCACATCTCCCCCCCCATTCTCTCATTTATTTATAAAATATTTTTATTGATTCATTTACAAGCAAAGAGAGACAAAGGAAGGGGGAGAGAAAGAAACAGAGAGAGAATGGGCATACCAGGGCCTCCAGCTGCTGCAAACAAACTCCAGATGCATGTGCCCCTTTGTGCAACTAGCTTTATGTGAGCACTGGGGAATCGAACTCTGGTCGTTAGGTTTGGCAGGCAAGTGCTCTAACCGCTGAGTCTCACTCTAACCCAAGCAGACCTAAAACTCACTCTGTAGCCTGAGCTGGTCTCACACTTACAGTAATCCTCCACCTTCAGCCTTCCCAGTGCTAGCCTTTATTTCTTTTTTTTAAAAAGTAATTTTAGGGGGGCTGGAGAGATGGCTCAGCAGTTAAGGCACTTGCCTCCAGTGCCTAAGGCCCCGGGTTCAATTCCCCAGGACCCACATAAGCCAGACCCACAAAGTGGTGGCTCTGGTGCTCTCTCTCTCTCTCTCTCTCTCTCTCTCTCTCTCTCTCTCTCTCTCTCTCTCTCTCAATCTCTGTATCTCTGCTTGAAAAATGAATAAATAAAATATTTTTTAAAAAAAGTAATTTTAGGGGCTGCAGAGATGGTTCAGCAGTTAAGGTACTTGCCTGAAGAGCTAATGATCTGGTTTTGATTCCCCACGTAAAGCCAGATGCACAAAGTGGTGGATGAATCTGGAATTCATTTGCAGTGGCTCAAGTCCCTGGTGTGCCCATTCTCTCAGTCTGTCTCTCTTCCCTCTGTCTCTCTCTATCTCTGCTTGCAAATAAATGCATAAATATATTTTAAAATATGAATAAAAATGTAAAAATAATTTTATTTATTTATTTGAGAGATAAAGAGAGTGAGCATGAGCGCACCAGGGCCTCCAGCCACTGCAAATGAACTCCAGATGCATGTGCCCCTTTGTGCATCTGGTTTTATGTGGGTACTGGGGAATTGAACCTGGGCCTTCAGGCTTTGCAAGCAAGTGCCTTGAACCACTAAGCCATCTCTCCAGTCCTGTTTCTTTTTAAATATAGAACATCCTGCTCCACTTTCTGAAATTTCCTACCACCTTGGGAGTTTTGGAAAGTTTTGGCCAGATGTCACTTCCAGTGTCCCTCACTGTGGACGTCTGGCTGCTTCAGTTTAAGTGCATGGCTGCTGCTCAGATATGCCAGGTTCCTGGTGCGCTGGGCTCCCGCAGCCTCGCAAGGTCAAACTCCAGATGTCTCCGTGGGAAAGGCCCATGTTCACCTTGTAATGAAAGAGAAATCTTTTCTGACAGTTAAGGGAAATGTACAAGGGAAAACCCCATGTAGGAAAATGCTCCCTACCTGGCCGGCCTGGTGGTGCAGGCGTCTGGGAGCCATCCTGCCATCATCCACTATTACTCGGTGTGATGGTTAAGTTTTGATGTCAACTTGACCCATCAAGTAATCTTGGGTGGGTCTCTGAGGATGTTCACAGGAAGGCAGCCTCTCAGTAGGGGGCAGGATGTCAGGAAGCTCAAAGGAGCTAGAAGGAAACATCCTTTCCTGTGTGGGCAGTGCAGGAAGGAAATTCCAGAGACTCAGGAAGCCATTAAGTCTGGGATAGAATTGCAAAACCCCACTCTAGGGCTATAGAAAGGGGAAGAAATTATCTTCTTGGCCCCTCCGGCCTGTTCCCTGTTCTGTGTCTGTTGTTGGTGATGGGTTTTTCTCTCTACTCGGACCTGTGAAAGAGGACCAGCCTCTTTCACTTTTATGGGACTTCCCCTGGATCTGTAGCTTCAATAAATTGTTTCCTCCCATAAACTGTGCCTGGCTTGGAGATTCATCCCAGCGGCGTGTGGCTGACTGCAACACTCGGGATGGCCATTTTCTAATCCTATCATTCCTTGATCCTATCATTCCATGATCATGTCTTTTACATGCTACCCTCTCTGTCTCCTGGAAAATACCAACTCCACATCGCTTGGAGGATGGGACAGCACTGACGAAATGACCCTCTGGATGGGAACCCTCTTCCCGGCTGCTATGGCCCATGTAGCTGGGCTGAGGCCAGGTGGAGGGGAGCCTTGCACCTCTGACTCCCGCCTGTAGCACCGTGAAATAGCTGCTCTCTGCGGCCCAAAGTCCAGCTTCGGAGGAGTTCCTACCGTACCAGCAGCCCGGTGCTGTTACGTTATCCATGGGCTATTTAAAAAGTAACTCAAAAGGTAAATAAAACCGCCCACCTGTGGCTGGTGGTAAGACTAGACAGAACCAAAGGTGTCACACCTGGAGAGCACCGCCATGGGC
This sequence comes from Zapus hudsonius, assembly GCA_004024765.1. NCBI lineage: Eukaryota > Metazoa > Chordata > Mammalia > Rodentia > Dipodidae > Zapus > Zapus hudsonius. Next base: position 41,397 of record PVHP010009652.1, read on the forward strand.
CCATGTCAAGCCCCCCCCCCCCCCCGCCAGCCCTCAGTGTCCCTGTTCTGCCTGTGAGCTCAGCCATGTCTGTCTCCTCCCTGACAGTTCAGCTGGTTGGGGGCCAGCATGGCCGCTCTCTCTGCTCCCTCCACCCCAGCACCCAGCTGAAGTGCTGTCCTCAGTTCTTCTGCTGTATTTGCTTCCATGGCTCCTGTTGACTAAGGTGACCACCAGCTCTGGTTAGTCTGTGACTTGGTGGGGGTGCCTCAGGACAGAAGACTGTCAGTGTGGAATGCAGAAAGTCCCAGCGAGCACGACGGGTGGGTGTCCCCACACAGCCAGCAGCCCAGGCGTCATTCAACAGCTCTAGTGGCATCTGCAGGGATGTGGAGAGGGTCAGGGGCCGCAGCGCAGGGAGAGCAAACTGCCACGCTCACAGCTTCCAAGGCGGCAGGTTCTCCCTGCCCACTGCAGGTCCCCTTCAGGTCACTGCCTGGCTCAGAGAGACGAAGGTGTCTTGTCAGATGACTGCCTCCAGGCCCTTTCTGACCCAGCAGTCTGGTTTATGCCCCTGGTGGGTCTGTCCTTCAATCTCCTGGTGATTTTTTTTGTTTGTTTTTTCGAGGTAGGGTCTCGCTCTCGTCCAGGCTGACCTGGAATTCACTCTGTAGTCTCAGGCTGGCCTTGAACTCACGGCGATCCTCCTACCTCTGCCTCCCAAGTGCTGGGATTAAAGGCGTGCACCACCACGCCCGGCTTCCCCTGGTGATTCTTTAAGCCCCTGGTGAGTCTGTCCTTCTTGACCCTGGCACCTATGTAGGTCACCAGGTAGGTACATTAACAAGGTGCTTGTTACGGTTTTAGTGGAGAGCAAGCAAGAAGGTCTCTAACGTCATTCTTTATCTGTCTTCAACATTTTATAAATAGCATTGCTAGGATTCATGATAATATATTTTATGATGAAGGTCTCATGTAGCCCAGGCTGGCCTTGAACTCATGACCCTCCTGCTCTGCCTCTGTAGTGTTGGATTATGGGACCCACACCTGGTTTACGTGGTGCTTTCATGCATGCTAGGTAAGAACTCCACCAACTGAGCCCCTTGTATCTATTTTATAATTTTTTGTTTTTGTTTTTTCGAGGTAGGATCTCACTTTCGCCCAGGCTGACCTGGAATTCACTGTGTAGTCTCAGGGTGGTGTTGAGCTCATGGTGATCCTCCTACCTCTGCCTCCCAAGTGTTGGGATTAAAGGCGTGCGCCACCACGCCCGGTTTATTTTATAATTCTTAAAAGCTAAAGAGAATTCAGGACACTTTGACTCCAGGAAAATTATCCCTAAGGAGAGTAGAACAAGGCTTTCAAACATTCAGGACAAGACCCACCATGCCAGGGCCAGCCTGGCTCAGCATCTTGGTCCATCACAGCCTGAGTCCCTGGGAACACACCACAAAGCTGAGGCCAAGTTCATTACTGTTGTTGCTTAATTTTGCGTGGCCTTGGCTAAAACCCAATTTCCTAGAAAAAGCCATCTTCAGCAGATGTGCCCAGAGGTGTGTAGTTGTCAGGCAGGATACAGAAGCCACAAGGTAAAACAGACTTCCCACAAGGGAAGGACTAGGCCAGAGCTCCCTGCGCAGGGAGAACAAGAGTTCTTGTGGTCAGGCATAAAACACTCACTTAACTCATTACAAATGCAACGTGATTATTTGAGATTTATTTCATCCTTGCCCTGCACCATTGATTGGGGAGGAAGTGCACTTCAGCCGGCCCGCTGGGGTCTGCAGCACTCACTGCACAAGTCAGAGCCCCCTGTTCTGTGAATCAGACCTAGCAGACCGACAGGTCTGTTTCCACTTTCGCTGGGTGACAGATCAAGCTGTGGCCTGCAGCTCGCCTCCCGCCACAGGAGGCTGGGCCTAGGGAAGGCAAGGCCTAACTGCCTCGATGCCCCTGTTCACATGCCATGAACACACATGCAACATGGATGTAACCACAGCATGCTACATTGCTGACGGAGCTCACACCTATAAAGGAGGGAGGCCCTGCTCCCGTGCCAAGGGGCACTGCTACAGTTGCCCAGGGGGTTAGTAGGAGCACTCGTCCAGGTCTGGACTCCCTCAGAATCCACAGACCCTCATCAAGGAACCAGGGAGGCCTGGCGTTATGATGCCATCTGTCACCTTTCGGAAATCCAAGTTCTCTCAGAGCCACAGGCCACACCTCCAGGCCTGCTGGGAGCTGTTTCCCCCAGAGACGGGCGCAGTGCTTTCCCAGGGCTCGGCCTCCAGGGTGCCAGACCCCCTCTTGGCAGAGCTGCACCACTACCTGGAGGCAAGAGCCTGCCACTGTCCCAAGGAGCCAAGAGCGTTCCAGGTCCTCAACAGACCCTGACCGGCTGGCCAGGCCGCCAGGGGCTTGGGGACTGCACCTGCTCCCACCTGCCTCCTGCATCATCCAGTTCTAAAGGCCCAAGGGATTCACATGGCCCAGGGACTGTGTGTGGCCTCTCCCTGGCACCGTGGGAGAGTCTCAGGGTGGGAAGTCCAAGTGTCGCTGTAGCCACAGTGGGAACTGCAGCTGAGACACTCCCCCCACTTAATGATATAATAAAGTGCTTTGTTACCTGAGCAGGGAGAGGCCTCATAAAAGCAAAACGCTATCACACTGTCCGTGATTAGGAGGCAGCCAGGCCCAGAAACAGACTGACATTTATGAGCAAATATAATTTATTTTTGTTCTCTGATTATGAAGGTCATGGTGGTTTAACCCATGGGGAAGGCCTCAGACATTATCTGCTCCAATAGAGCTGGGAAAGAAAACACCAGCGGTCATTAAAAGCGAATTACTTTGTTGTACAAAGATAGGGAGAGGCCTCCGAAACTTGAGGTGCGGGCTCTGGGGGTGCCACAGGAAGGAGAATTCTGGGGCGCCGGGTGCTGATCCGGAACTTGGTAATGACCTCCAACCTGCCTGCAGCAAGAGAGCAGAGAGAGGCTCCCCAGGACCTTCTGGGACCCTAGGGTGGTTTCTTACGGTTTTCTGAGTTCTGAAAAGCATCGGGCACCGTGTCCTCCACCTGTGGAAGCAAAAGGAAGAATTTCGGAGGGGAACAACAGTGGCCCATGGTTCTGCTTCAGTGCCACTTTAATTTTCGTTTTTATTTTTAAAAAAACACTCTATTCAGTGAGTTCCAAGGACATAGGGATGGGTGCACCAGGGCTTCTAGATGCAGGCATCACCTTGTGCATATGGCTTTACGTGGACACTGGGGAATCGAACCCGGGTCATTAGGCTTTGCAGGCAAACGCCGGAACCACTGAACAGTATCTCCAGTCCTATCTATTATTTTATTGAGTCAGGTCTCACTCTAGCCCAGCCTGACCTGGCTCACAGTGACAGCCTCCCTAGAGCTGCTGTTAAATGTGACCGCCACACCTGGCTGTGGGTAGGTGTGGGTGCTTGTGTGGGGGAGGTTTCATGCATGTATGGACGGGTGCATGTGTGCACCTGTGTGCAGAGGCCAGAGGACATTCTCAGGTGTCATTCCTCAGGCGCTGTTCTTTCTCTTCTTTTTTCATTTGGAGACAGGGTCTCTCACTGGCCTTGAACTCACCCCCATGCTGGGATTACAAACACGCTCAGAGTTTTGGCTTGCGTTCTAGGGATTGAACTCGGGTCCTCGTGCTTGCAAAGGTGAGCACTTTACCCACCGGGCCACCTGCACTGCCTTTCAGAACAAATTTTTTTGGTTTTATTTATTTTTAGTTCTTCGAGGTAGGGTCTCCCTCTAGCCTAGGCTGACCTGGAATTCACTATGTAGACTCAGAGTGACCTTGAACTCACATCCATCTTTCTACCTCTGCCTCCTGAGTGCTGGGACTAAAGGCGTGTGCCACCACGACTGGCTAGTTTTATTTTTAAATATTTTATTTATTTGGGGGGGGGAGTGAAAGAATGGGTATGCCAGGGCCTCTAGCCACTGCATGCAAACAAACTCCAGAGGCATGTGCCACCCTGTGGAGGGTACTGGGGAATCTCACTGGTCCATAGGTGTGCAGGCAAGCGCCTCGACCGTTGAGCTATCTCTCCTGGCCTTGAACTCAGCAATTCTCCTAATTCTCCTACCTCTGTCTCCCGAGTGCTATGCACCATCACAGCCGGCGTGTTTTTTTTTTTTTTTTTTTTTTTTGTCAGTACAGTTTTCAAAGACTTGAGCACCTGGGACAGGCAACATCACAGAAGCAGAGGTTATGGAGTGCTCAGGACAATGCCACTGGTTTCTGGACACAGTTGATGCTGGAGAGATGAAAGTTGGTACAGAAAGTGGTGACACTCCAGGACATCATGAAGCTCTCAGTGTATGGAACGCCACTCACAAATGGTTAAAATGACAACGGTTATGTATATTTTACCACAATAACAAAAGACTCAAAACTATACCTGAGTGCTGGACAGATGGCTCAGCAATTAAAGGCATGTGCTTGCAAAGCCTGACGGCCTGGGTTTGATTCCCCAGTCCCAACATAAAGCCAGGTGCACAAAGTGGCACAAGCATCTAGAATTCATTTGCAGTGGCAGGAGGCCCTGGTGCACCCATACTCTCTCTGTCTGCCTCTTTCTCTCTATTTCTCTCTTTTTCCCTCTCAAATACATAACTGAAAATATTGTTTTAAAAACTGCTTGAGCTGGGTGTGGTGGAATGTGCATTTAATCCCAGCATTCAGGAGACAGAGGTAGGAGGATCCACATGAGTTCAAGGACACCCTGAATCTACATAGTGAATTCCAGATCAGCCTGGGCTAGAGCGAGACCCTACCTCAAAAAAAAAAAAAAAAAAAAAAAGGAAAACAAAACAAAACAAAAGCTCTGCATGAGGCCCAGTTTGTTAGTTCCCAACATTCTCCCACCATTACCCTTCTGCCAGCCCCGAAGTTCAGCCAGGTCCACGGCCAAGGAGAAGTGAAGCTCCCTTCCTGGTCCAGGACCATGGCTGCCTTAGGAGTCACAGCCAGCAGAATGGAAGTGAAAATCTAATCACTGAGTCCTGGAAGGCTCACACTCATGGTTCCCTGTCCTCGCTGATGGTTGATGGTCACTGTCAACCTGACCAGATTTAGGATCTGGGAGGAAGTTACCAGGGGGCCCACCCCAAAGATGGGCAGCACTGTCCCATGAACCAGGATCCCACACGAAATAAAAGAAAGCAAGCTGAGTGCCAGCACACATTCAGCCCTCTCGGCTTCCTGATCTCCATGCAAGCCGCCTACCAGACACCCTACCGTGCCCTCCACCCGTGATCCTCCACCTGACACCCCACCATGCCCTCCTCCCATGGAGGATGCTGCCTATCAAATTTGAGTGGAAGTAAATCCTTCCTTTTGTAAGTTTGCTAGTTTGCAGTGTCAAGTATCTATCTGTGAGTCACTGGCTACATATTACCTGGTCAGGCATTTGATCCCAATGGTAAGAAAAGACTGACTAAGCTCCCCTCATAACTTGGCGTGTGGAGCCTGAGCCCCTGCCGTGGGCCACAAGGGAAAAGCTCCTGCAATTTCCAGATCAGCCCTGGACAGAGAAATACGCTGTCTGTCACTGGGCAGTCCTGTCATCTGAGCACCCAGATCCTGACATACTCTCAGATATCCTCACACTCCAGTAGGTTGAGCGGGGAGACATTGAAGTTCAACGATGCACACGGGTGCCCGTGCGTGCACAGGCCAACTCTGCAGCCTGCAGCCTGTGTGTGCTCAGGGCAGCTTTGCAGGTGTTTCCTTCAAGGTTGCTGCTCACCACACCTCTTGGGAGAGCCTGGCCAGCGGGACCCGGGAAATGGGTGCACTGTCCGGCCGTGTCAAATATCTGCGAGTTACTAGATAAATATTGCTTGATCAATAAGGCAGCATTCCAGGTAGCCATCCATAGGCCAGAGCTCACTGACATATTGTGAGGGTTTCACTGGAAACCCCGAGCTGTGCCAAGGAGGCCCTCACTAGATCAAGTTGCTTCTCTTGGGTAGTGAGCAGAAGGGCTTGAGTTGCTAATTTGGGTGGGGTCAGCAGGATTTGCTGGTGTGGCTGCTGTCACTTCAGACAGGCTGGGACAGCTGTCTCTGGCCAGTCGGTCCAAAGGACGGCAAGCAAAGGAGCAGGCCCAGTGGGCAGGTGTGTTTCAAAAGCGTGGCTGTGTCACGTTTATAAGTGTTCCGTTGTTCAGAGCGTGTGTGGCTTCATCCAATACACGGAGGAGACGAGGCGCCGGGGCTGCGCCAGGGGCTCACAGCTTTGCTGTCTGTCAACGCTGCTTCTCTGGGTTCCTCAGTGGGGGGCACCATGAGGAGTGGTCACTAGGTGAGGAACAGTATGAGTCTGAAGAGTCAAGCGTAGGGCATCTTGGGGTGCTTGGCCCTGCAAACAGACCCAGGAGGGCAGAGGAGCACAGTTCACATGTGGATGTGGCTTGTTTTGTGACAGGCATTTCCTGGTATGACCCATGCCATCCTTTGTACTAACCTGTGAGGCGGGTGCAGCGATGCCCCAAATGAGAGCAGGGCACGGGCCACGCCACACAGTTGTGAGTGTATTTGTCAGGGTTCTCGGGAGGAACAGAGCCAGCAGAAGGACGATGGGTATAAAGTACTGGGTGAGCTGGCAAACATGGGCCGGGCAGCTCCCCATTCCCTGGCTGCAGGCGGGAGACGCAGGCTTAGTCCACAAGGCTGGATGCCTCAGCAGGCTTCCACACCAGAAGGGCCACCTACTCTGGGGCAAGGTCTTCCTCCTTTCATCAATCCTGTCTGGAAACCCTCACAGACCTGACCAACAGGCCTGTTTCTTACTTGATTCCTGATCTGATCGAGTTCACAACAGAACTTGACCATCCCAGTAAGTATTCACACCCACATTCTGTCTCCTGGCAGAATTCCAGAGAGCCCTAAGGAATGTCTGCCCACACCTCCACCTCCTCTCCTTTGACACTCCCCCCCACACCTTTCCCCAACACTCTCCGGAGCTTCTTGGGGTCCACTCCTTACAACTCCGCAGCCCACACTAGGGCATCGATGTTCCATGTGGGTCTGTGCAGGTCTGCAGACAGTGAGCTGGAGAAATGCCAGAGACGGGAGGAGGGGGCAGGTGTTGTTACTTATTCGTGCTCCGTTTAATTAGTCAATGAACTTATATGGAGTGCCTGGCATCTTACAAAAATTAAACCATTTAACCCTGTGAGGCAGGAACTGTCTGAATGACGTAATGAAGGGGCTGGCTCCTGCTCACAGGGCTCTTCCCTTGACGCCATTCTGGGCTCTGGACCCAGCAACTTCATGCGCTGGAAGACAGGCCTGCTCTCCACCTGGAAGGATAGGTGGCACCTGCAGGCCTGGCAGCCAGATGTGCTCTCTGGAATGCACACCTGGAAGAGGGCACCTCCTCTGCCTGGGCCGAAACTATGTTCATGTTTCCTTCTCTTGCCGATAGTCCAACACTGCAGTGCCACGTCCCTGGGGAACCATTTTTATTTTCCTGAGCAGTCACACCTGTGACCCTATTCTGTTTTCTAGGCTGTTCTTTCACTCCTTCAGGCAGGAACCCTGGGAGCGGACTCAGGATAAATACCTGCCGCCATTCCTAAAGGTCTGCAATCCTCCCAACCAAACATTCGAAAGCAGCCTGCAATCCTAGCACAGGATACAGAAGGATCGGGAGTTCTAAGCCATCCTCAGCTACACAGCAAGTTCAAGGTTAGCTTGGGCCACAAGAGTCCCTGTCTGCAACAGATGAGTGACCAAGCAGCCTGTCACATTCGCAGCAGAGTCGTGTGGTATGATTGACAGGGGCTTCGGGACCTGTGCTAACTGCTCCTTTATGGCTTTCTCACTCCCCTCCTTCAGCCTCCCAGCCACACACATACACAGCAATTTGTGTGTGTTTTACACGATACAACTCACGTATTCCTTATGTTTGTTACCTGCTTCTTTCTCTTGGAAATTCCCAGGAAGGGGGAGGTCTGGTTGCTCCGTCACTAATGAGTTCCTAGAGGTTAGCAGCAGCCCTTAAAAACCTGGGTGCCTGGACTGACCTTCCCCGATGGACAAGTGCCTTCTCTCTGGTCACCTGACCTGAGGCTGATCCTGATTCTGGAAGGAAGGAATGTTGAGTACACAGGGACCAGGGAGGTGGGAGAGCGATGGACATGGTACACGATCTGTATTTCCTTTCTAGGTTGTTATTCATTACAAAGGCACCGTGAACTCTGTTAGCTTCTGCCTCTGCCCTGGAGGCCGCAGAAAGGACGCATTTTGCGAGAGGCAGCTAAGCCCAGGCTTAGCACTGGCCAAGAAGCTGAGTTAACTGGCACCAGAGGCGGCCTGTCCCTGGGCTCACAGCGTCCCCAACACTGCCCTCGCGCCCCTTTCTTTTCTTTTTAGAAGAACAAATGCTTTGCCTGGGAGAAAGGGTGCGACCCCAAAGACGGTGGGAATTACAATACAGCAGGCACAAAAGCTAAGGCCCAGGTTTTCCCTGCTGGCACCGCAAACCCTCAGGGCGTTGCTGAAATCTCCCCCCTCCTCTCTCTCTCCTCTCTCTTCTCTCTCCTCTTTCCTCTCTCTTCTTTCTCTCTCCTCTCCCCTC
>PVHP010009653.1:0-49835 GCA_004024765.1 Zapus hudsonius
AAAAAAATTTTAATTTGTTTTAGTCTAGAGGAATAGTGTTCAGTTTGAATCCTCTGGCTTTTGTCAATTTATGTCAGACCTTAATGTAATCTTTCCTTTTCAGTATAAATAGCACAGCCATTCTCTACTTTAAAACAACCAAAGAAATGGTCTGTTGTTTTTAAACTCAGGAAATGGATATGAGAATGGGATCATCTTTCTTTTAGAAGCTCTGTGGAACTCACAGTTTCAGCTCTTCTTTTACTTGAGTAAATTCTTTTGAGATGTTTTTCTTTAAATTGTCAAAGAAAGTGGAAAAAATCCATTTGGTAAAAAAAGAGAGGTCCTGATCTTATTCACAGTTACTATGAGCATTGTATCATTAGTAGATTTTTTTTTAAAGTTTAGTTAGAAATGTCACTGTAACTGGTAGTGACACTCTGCTATAGTTCCAGATAGAGATATGCTCAGCACAGCATTGTTTAAAAATCAAAAAAAGAGAGCTGGAAATAATATCAATATCAGTAGGGAATTTGATAAATAAAAATGGTTAAATAACAACGTATTAATGAAAACGATGATGTTATCCAGACCTGATGAGTGATCCCTCCAGAGTATCTTAGTAGAAAATAAAATATAGGGTATTCATGCTATGTCTCTCATCTATTATCTATCTATCTATCTATCTATCTATCTATCTATCTATCTATCATCTATCTATCATTTATCTATGTAGGTGTGTGTGCACTATCTGCACATATATATGTGTATGTGTGTGTGAGAGAGATAAGGAGACAGAATTTGAAAGGGTAGATTATAGCATCTACTTTTGGGTGTTAGGATTTAGCTTATTATTGACGTCATCATTATCATTAGCTCTAAGAGACATAAAAGCCTCTTGAAAAAATTTCAATGACTGCTTCCCATTGCCTAGCACCCTAGAATAGATACTGACTCAAGATTTATTTCCACCCCTTTCTCATACTGTGGAAGAGAAAAGTGCTTTCCCAGATCCCTTTGCATCTCTAGTTGCCACAGAGCACAGTTCTGATGGTGACAAAGTGGAAATGCACAGGCCAGGGGGACTGAAGAAAGCTGCCTGCTCTGCTCTGTAGGGGCACAGCACCAGAGCTCCATCACAGGACAGAGGCAGAGTGGAGCATCCCAGAGATGCTGTTGCCAAGGCGCCATCAAGCCTTGACTCTAGGCAGGCAGAGCTCAGTTTTCAGCCTTCTTGTTATGTGAGAAAAAAAATCCCCTCTGCAGTTTTGATGCAGCAAATATTCAAGTGCTTATAGTCAAAAATCATTCCTGTTCAGTACAGCACTATCCTTACCCACTATATGCACACACATACACATGACCATATGTATTTATATACCTTATTTCCTCAAAATGGAGCATACAATAAACTGAATTTTTCTTTAAAATAATATATGGCTGTCCTGGAGTGGCGTTTTGAAACGAGATGTTCCCCATAGCCTCACATGTTTTGAAAGCTTGGTCTCCCACTTGAGACAATGTCAGAGGTGAAGCCTGGCTGGAGTAGGTGTGTTGCTGGGGGCTGGCTTTGAGGTGCAGTGTCCCAGCTTCCCTTGCCAGGGCTCAGCTCACTCTCTTGCTGCTTCCTCTCAGCTGCTAATGACAAGGTGAGCTGTCAGCATCTTCTTTTCCACCATGATGAAACCTCCCCTAGGGACTGTAAGCTGAAATAAACCCTTTTATCCATAACCTGTTTTTGGTTGTCCCAACAATGAGAAGGTAACTGCAATAGAAAATTGTTACCAGGAACTGGGCTATTGCTATAATAAACCTGACTGTGTGGTTTTTGGTCTTTTCAACCTAATTTGAGGGAGGAATATGGAATGATTTGAAACTTTGGGCTAGAGATGCTTTGAAGTGCTGTAAGCAGAGCTTGATGGGCCATTCTGGTCAGAGGTTGAAAGACCTAAATGCTGAAAGACCTGTGGACTATGGAGGTTCTGCTTATGAGGACTTTGTCAGGACTGAGCTAAAGGCAGTGTTCTGCCTGTGTACTGAGAACTTAAGCAAAGTTGAATTTAAAAGTAACGCAGGGCTGGAGAGATGGCTCCATGGTTAAAGGCACTTTCTTGCAATGTTCAATGGTCTGGGTTCAGTTCCCCAGCACCTATGCAAAGCCACAAGCACAAATTGGCACATGCATCTGGAGTTCCTTTGGAGTGGCGGGAGGCTCTATTCCACCTATACTCTGTCAGCTTTCTCTCTCTCCTTAATAAATAAATGAAAACATTCTTTAAAGGAATAGGCTGGGAAACCAATGATTAAGATTGGCCCAGCTGTTCTTTAGTGAGACAGGAGGAGCAGTGCAGAGTGTTAAGGAGTACAACCCTTAAGTTGTTCTCTTCAGCTTAAAGGATAAAAATTCTTGTAGTTTTCATTACTCATCTAAGAATAACTACCTGGGCTGCAGAGATGGCTTAGTGGTTAAGTCATTTGACTGCAAAGCAGAAGGACCTGAGTTTGATTCCCCAGTGCCCACATAAAGCCAGATGTGCAAGGTGGCATATGTGTGTGGAGTTTGTTTGCAGTGGTTGAGCCACTGGAATGCCCATTCTCTCTGTCTGCCTCTCTCTCTCTCATTCTCTCTCAACTAAATAAATAAGTACAAAAAGAAAAAACAACATGGAGACCTATAGGAAGGAGTGTTCTCTCCTCAAAAGCTGGTTTTATTCCCCCTCCATTAACACATTTGACAACCTCACCTCCCTCGTACTGGTTTTGGAAGTATGACCAATGAAGGAAAGAGAAGGTCACTGGATTTGCAACATAGTTTTTGGGACATGGCTCCTAGGTGATTTGGAACAAGGTTTCTGCATGGAAGCTTTGGGTGTCCATGACATGTATGAAATAAACCCTTTCCTTCCATAAGCTTCCATAACGTCAGGTGTTCTGTTCCAGCAATGAGAAGGTAATTTCATCACCTGGTAAGGTCATTACATCCTTCATATTTTTTTGTCTTGAAGTAAAATTATTGTGATATAATTTACATACCATTAAATCCAGCCCTTTAAATTATATGAATTGCATTTTTTCAATCATCACTATTATCTGACACTGGAATATTTTTATCATCATGAAAAGAAACCTCTTTCTTATTATGCAGTCATTGCCTTCCTTTTTCTCTCCCCAGTACCTGGCAAATAGTATTCTACTTTATGAGTCTATAGATTTGCTTATTCTAGACATTTCACAGAAATGTAATCATTAAGTATGTGCCCTTCTGTTATAACAGCATCTTTTGTGGTTTATCCATGGCATACCCTATCTCAATATTTCATGCCTTTCTATGGATAGATAATTATATGAATATATATTTCATATTTCCATGCAAAGTCTGGTAGACTTTTAGGTTGTTGGAATGTTTTTAGCCAGCATAAATAATCTTGCTATGAATATTCGTGTACAATTTTTTGTGTGGATATGCATTCTCGAGTCTCTTGGATATGTATATCTAGGAGTAGAATTGCTATCATGTGATAGCTATGTTTAACATGTTGAGAAATTACCAATTTTTTTCTAAAGTGGTTGTATCAATTTACAATCTCACCAGTAATTCAAGGTTCTAATTTCTCCATATCCTCAACATTTTTGTTAATAGCCATCATAGTAGGTGTAAAGGCTAACTTATGATGTTCATCATGCTGGTTTTTCTCTACAATGAAAATTTATTTACTCTACAGATTAATTTGACCCATTATTTTTTCAGTCTATGATAATATGATTTATTTGAATTTAAATTCCCTTTGCCCATTGGAATGTCTGCACATAAGACATTTATTTTTGCCATACTGCGTAGTTCCTTCTGAAAATAAGATGTTTCTCATTGTACATTATTACTTGTAGCTACAAAGAACACAAATGATTCTAAGACTATCTACCAAAAAAGGACACACATTATTTTGGCATTTATGTCAAATATGTAATTTTCAAACTTGCATGATATTATAGATTTAATTTTACCAAAATTTCTAAACCAGACAGTAAAGGTCAGAGATTTTTTTAAAAATTTTATCGTCCATAATGAGTTACAATATTTAGTGGGCAAACAATGAGTTGTTATCCCCAATTCCCCGCTGCCCTCCCCTCCCCACTCCGCTGGATAACCTCCTCCATGGGTCATCTGGATCAGTCCTTGTGACAGGGGACCATGGATAGCCTAGTATTCAGCCAGGTTCTCCTGACACAAGTGTGCTGCTACTGAGGGGTGTCATGCCTCTGGATAATCTCCCCCACCACGGCTCTCACAATCTTTCTGCCCCCTCTTCTGCATAGTTCCCTGAGTCGTGGTGGATGAGTATTAAGGCTGCTTTAAGGTTGTGAGTTTAGGGGTAATTGGACCCATTTTGATGTTTATACATGTCCATAATTTGTGCATTGTCCATGTTGATTCTTATATTTATTTTAAATACCTTTTAAATATAATTTATATAGCATGAAACTCACCTATTTAAGGCATGCAATTCAATACTTTGTGTATGCAGAGTTATGATCATTGTGATAATTTATTTTATTTATCTTCTTGAGATGGGGTCTCCCTTTGTTGTTCAGGTTGGTCTTGAATCCTCGGCTCAAGCAACCTTCCTCCCTCAACTTTCCAAACAGGTAGGACAATAGACCATGCTCTGGTATCCAGTTGACAGTTGATTTTAGAATATATTTATACTCCTCCAAAGAAATGTCCTATTCACAAATAGTTATTTTTCATTTTACCCTAACCATCCAGCCATAGGCAAACACAATACTATTCTTTTTAATGGTATCTTAGTTTTATGCAGCAGGAATTCACAATTCAAACATTTCTCTGCTGATATGGGTCACCTGTAGTTTTTCACTAATAGAAATAATGTTGTGATGAGCACCCTTTACACTTCCTCTGTCCCATTTTACTACATTGCTTAACTTTTATACTTATATGCACTTCTTCTTTAGCATTAGGAGAAAGAAAGGAAAAACATATGACTGTATTATGTATATGCTAAAAATACAGGTTTTAGTCTCTATAGAGCTACATATTAGAACAGGTTTAAAAAGGGGTGGGATCTAGTTTGGCTCTACCTGCCAAGGAATGTGTGGTGTTCCAGAACATGCTGAACAAGCCTAGAGAAAGAGGTACCACTTGGTCAGGGTGTGCCCAATGTGCTCTATGCAGATGGTCTTCTAAGACAGGACTCTCCGATTTGCACAAGGGCAGGGGTTGGAAGAAGGAAGCTGAAAGTAAGCTGTTCTGGTGAGGATGGGGAGGCTTGTCTGTTTATGCAAGGGCTTGAGGCCAAGGTGAGGTGGTGGGATTCTGCTCTGAATGTCATCAAGTGAGAAAAAAATAAGAAAGGCTGTTTTTCATTTTTAAAGGGATCATTCTTCTTGCTGGGTGAAAAATCAGCTGCAGATAAGCAGCAGTAAAGGTTGAAGATCAGTGAAAAGTCTGCTCTGGTTGTCCTGATAAGAGGTGAAGTCAGCATCCCAGAACTCAATATTTAGGAAGAGAAATGGGGCTGAAGAGATGGCTTAGCACTCAAGGCACTTGCCTGCAAAACCTAATAACCCTGGTTCAATTCCCCAGCACCCATGTAAAGTCAGATACACAATGTGGCGCATGCATCTGGAGTTTGTTTACAACCATTAGGTCCCTTGGAGCACCCATTTTCTCTCTCTCTCTCTCTCTCTCTCTCTCTCTCTCTCTGTGTGTGTGTGTGTGTGTGTGTGTCTCTTTCCCTGTCTTTCTTCTTTCTTTCTCCCTCTGTCTAGTCTGGTAGTGCACGTCCTTAATCTCAGCAGTGGGAGGCAAAGGTAGGGGGATCACTGTGAGTTTGAGGCCAACCTGAAACTACATAGTGAATTCCAGGTCAGCCTGGGCTAGAATTTGACTCTACGCATATATACGTGTGTGTGTGTGTGTGTGTGTGTGTGTGTGTGTGTGTTTAAAAAAAGAAGAGAAACGAAGTGTACATATTAGGATGATTCAAATTAAAACTTAGCTATCATAGAAGAGTCACAAAAAGAGGTACACAAAATATCATTGATATCTGGAGGCAGAATGATTATTTCAACAATAGAGACCAGGAGTGGCTTTGTAGTTAAGAACTGTTGGTTGGGTCAGACATGGTGGCTCATACCTAACACTTGAGAGGCTGAGACAGGAGGATTGCCATGAGTTTGTGGCTTGCCTAGCTTATAGGGTGAAACTTAGATTCAATGAAAAGAAACAATGCAGTTGGGCACTAAAGGATGGAAAAGACTCTTAAGAAGAAGAGCAAGGAAGGTTGGTAGGTCTGAGTTATTCAACAAGGAAGAACTTCCTCTAATCTGTAATATTTGCTGCTTACTAAGGTTTAGGAACAACACAGGGGAATTTGATATGAGAAGGGCCAGCTTCAGACTAGGACCTCATACTGACAAGATGGACTGTTCCAATGGAGTATGGCCATGGGCTTATGATTTGAGTCCCACCATTTTCTACAAGGGAAGCATTCCTCAGAGTCACTATTGTAGGCAGAGTGGTGGCCCTCAAGGATGCATTCATTTTCTATTTTCCAGAACTCAAGAATATCACCTTATATGTTAAAGAACGGATGTAGCTTTATATGGCAAAATATTTAATGAAGTGAAGGATCTTAAGAAGAGGAACTTTTTTCTGTGTTATACATCAGCCAGCCATGAAATCACATATATTTTTACAAGGAAATCTAGGGAGAGATTGGAAATGATACAGAGACTCAGAGGAGATGCACAGGCAAGATAAATGCATAGGTAAAGACTGGGCCACAAGCATACAACCCATGGTAGCCACCAAGAGCTGGAAGAAGAAAGGAACATATCCTCCCTTCCCGCCTCAGAGAATGTGGCCCTGCAGACACCAAGAGTTATTCTGTTGTCCTGATTTCAGCTAGCCTCCAGAGGGATGACAAATTAATGCTGATTTCTTACCAAGTTTGTGGTAATTAAATACAGTCCTATGTATATATGAATGCATTATCTGAAAAAGTGTGAGATATATTGCCTTACTATTTTATTCCTCCTGAAGGAAATATCTGGGACTGGATAGATGGCTCAGCAGTTAAAGTTGCTTACTTCCAAAGGAAGGATTTAAATACTTTACCAAGACCTTTTGAAAACTCAGCACCTTATTGCCACAGTAAAATCTCAGTGGGAGGTTAGCTCAGCCCTGTAGTCATCATCTTCTTGAGAAGAACATGGCCTTTCTCATTTTCCACCAGTGAAATTTGGCAGATGTGAGGCCAGTCATTGGGAAGCTTTCCTCTCTAATAGTCTTCTTTAAAATGGAGTAACTCTTGCTTCGAAAATCGCATTTGATATGTTAGAATAGATAAATAAATAAGTAAATGTTCTTTAAAAGAGGGATTTGAATATTAAAAATATATAAAAATATTAAAGAGCATAATATATGTAAATGCATCCCAAAAACTGTAATGTAATGAATTTAGCAACATTCTACTTTTCCGTTGATGAGACCTTGATGAGTTCATGTAGAGGAGACAACTGATAACCGAGGTTGGATGCCTGCTACCCCAACAGGTTTTTTTTTTTTTTTTTGTGTGTGTGTGTGCATGTTTATATGCACATGTGTGTATGGGTGTCATGCACATATGCGTGCAAGTGAGTAGAAGCCAGAGGACAACCTTAGATGTCATCTTCAGGAACACTGCTTCCTTTAAGGAAGGATCTCTCTTTGGTCTGAAGATCACAAGTTAGACCAGACTGACTGGCCAGCAAGCCTCGGGTATCCTCCTGCCTCTGCCTCCCCAGCTTTGGGATTACAGGTGCATGCCACCATGGCAAGCATCTTATGTGTGCTGCAGCTTGAACTCAAGTTCTCACGCTTGTGAGACAGACACTTTACCAACTGAATATTCTCCTCAGGCCCCTCCCCAGGTTTTTGTGCAGGTGAAACAAGGGCAAAGCAATTTCTGCCACCATGATGCAGAATAGATCCTAAACAATGTGTGAAAGAGGTTCATCCTTAGAACAACTTCCAGGGCATATGAATTAGAGCCTTCATTTTGTAGGGAAATGATTAGAGAAGAGAATCACCAATATTCCCTAATATGACAGCTGAAACTGGGTCTCTACTGGGCCTTAGAGTTTATTTCTGTATTCCATTGCTTAAAGCAAATTTCAAAAGATCCAAATGGTTATCCTTCTGTCGCTTTCCTGAGAAGCTCATTTAAAATATTAAGTGCCTATGTTGACTGAAATTAAAAAATCAGGCCCAAGCTTCCTCTACTAATGCCTAAAATTCATGAAGTGCATTAAGACATGGAACCAGGATTCTCTCCACTGTGGTCATTTGATCTTCTGTGAAGGTTCTGGGAATAAAATTCATGCCTGTGCCAGCCTCAAGAAGCACTTCTCCAGCTTCCCTTTCATTAGGCCCAGGAGAGGAAGGGCCGCGGGCAAGTCCTCCCACCAGCCATGCTTTGAAAGTCAATTATCATCTTAGGTAGCTGGCAATCCTCTGGCTTCCCTCCAGGGCCTCTGCAGACAGTACCACAGAGCTGCATGGATGACCTCAGTAATCCCTTTATTAGTCCTCTTCAAAACACCCGCTTGGTGGAAGTTAAAACTTCATGGAAAAATGACCTGTTTCCAAGAAAAGAGCTTGGATTTCCTGGTTCTGGAGTCAGTATGACCTCTGGTCTGCTAGGCAGTGTGTCAGAGCAAAGAGGGGGAGTATGTTTCTAACAGAAGAAAAGAGAACACATACTCAATAAAGAGAATATTGTATGCGAAAGCAAGTGTACACATAAAAAAATACAAGGCCCCTAAAGCAGCTTTGCAATCTTATGATTCAGGGATTAAAACCCACATGATTGTGTAGGGCTAATTATGGATTCTGGTTTGCTAGGCAGGCAAACCAGAACTTGCCATAGATCAGGCTTCTGAATTCCTGTATAGGTGTAGATGTGCACCACAGATTCACTGAGTAAAGGAGACTGGAAAATTATGCTCAAATCAAAGATGAAGCCACTTGGCTTAGACCCCACAAAAAAAGAAGGCGAGTTATTACTCAGGCCTCAACTCTCCTCATAGACAAGCAAAGACCCTAGAGCTATAGGAGTGACACAGAGGCATTGCTTTAAAGAAAAACCCAAGAATACTGCTGTAAGAATGGAAACCCAGAAAGCAACTTTCCCCAAAGAAGTTGTTGCCTGCACATGGCTGAGGTGTGGTGGTCTGCTTTTCCACTTCAGCAGCCTTCCTATATCAATCGGGGATTTAGTCTCACTCCACTGTGTTCTATTCCCAGGGAATGATGAATCCTTGGCCCAATTATCTAATAGGTGGGTGACCTAGAAGCATCTGGAAGTGAGACTGTTGCATTCACTTTTCCTGGAGAAATACAAACAAATGTCTATTCACCCCAGATAGGGCACCAAACAACAGACCACACTAAGGATCCCATAACCTCAGGATACATGTGTTAGAGTTGGAGAAGTGGGTTCTCCTCCAGCCCAGGTATCCAGATGGACAGGATGAATCTCCACTGTCCTCTGGATGCCCAACCTTGTTTTGGCTACATGATATCAATGTAACTTAAAGCACCGGCACTGGCCATAAGGACCAGCTGAGATCCCCACCTGCCCACCTTCGGGTAGAGGGTCTGGAGGATATGATGGACTCTGGCAAATATTGCAGTCTTGTTAACATGGATTTAAAAAAATATAACACTTGTGTATAATTGCAGTAATGTGCACTTTACAACAATTATTTATTGGGTTCTTCAGCACACAAAAGGAGCACAGCTTTCACCTCTAAGGGAATAGAAATAGTTTATTCTGGAGCCAAGCTATAAATGACCATGGCCTAGGAACATAGATTCTTATTGCCACAACCACCATGTTCCATCATGTTAACAGTTTTATGATGTCTTTATAGGAGCAGAACAAAGAAAGTTATTAATCAAGGCCTTTTTCAAATACGTTGTAGAAACGAGGCAGGTGGGTTATACCAAAGCAGGGAATTCTGTGCTAACAACCTCATGTGCGATCTGATAACATTCTTGGCTTTTGGATAGGTGAAAGCTAGAGGTCTTTTTGTACATTCCAAAAAGAATTTACTTAATAGTCACAAGGCTGTTAGGTCACACACAGAGGCAGGCTATTTAAATGGCTGTTTAGAGGGGCCAAAGAGAGCCAGAAATAAAGTTGGTTCTTCATTTGTGTCATTCCAGCCCTCCATACTCAGTCAGTCTTATAGAATGTCTAACACAGGTGTGGATTCTTCCCACCATGGGAAAGTCAGTTCACAGACTTATAAGTGAAGGGTTACTTATAGGACCATGGGTGATCCAAAAATAGCTGCATTGCTGAAAAGTTTAAGCTTTTCATGAATGGTGACCTCATAGTAGCTGTGTAATAATCTCCCTTCCAGTTAACCTACTTCTCGCATAAGGTAGCATCTCCCAAGATGATTTGCAGCTGGGGGCGGGGGAGACAGGAAGGAGTAAATGCTAGAATACCAGAAAGTTGTCCTGTGACTCTCTCCTTATCCTTTGATCAGGGAGTGTCAGTAGCTCCATTACCATAGATCTGACTTTCATTGAATTTTTCCATGGACATAGGGCTAAGGAAATGTCTACTGTAAGATGGTAATGGGATGATGAAGTTATAGCAGGAAGAAAAGCCATACTACAACATGTCTTGGTATTCATTTAAAGACTCTCTCCCTACACCTTTATTTGATCCTCTTATTCTAACAATTCATACATTTATTCATGAAAATTCTCAAGAAATGTTCAAAATTTAATGTAAAATTTATATACCTATATTGGTATTAGTTCCATAAAAATGGTGGTGCTCAGCCAAGCATGTTGCCTTAAACCTTTAATCCCAGCACTTGGGAAGCTGAAGCCAAAGGATTGTTGTAAGTTTAAGGCCAGTCTGGGCTACTAGAAGAGTTCTAGGCCCATCTAAGGTATAGTGTGAGACAGTACCTCAAAAGCATCCTCTCCCCCACAATAAAATGGAGCCCATCTAGTATTTTTGTAATGGAAGCTCAGAGGTAAAATGTTATACATGTGATAGAGGAGTGGATTTTAAATATTTTTACAATAGAGCCTGAATTTTAAAAATCTGTTATAAAACACTGATATAATAACATTTATTTGTTATAAAACACACTGAGTAGATCAAAGAATTCTTAATTGGAGATTGGGATGAAAAGCTGTAGCCTGTGGGAAGTATAATGTATAATAGATGCTTTTGTCATTCTTGAAGTGGCAACTGTCTCTTCTGTTTTAGAAAACTCGGATCACAAGCCAATAATTAGACCAAGATCTCCAAACTGGTTATGCACACAAAAGTGATACAGGTCAGGAGCAAGATAGCATTTTTGATGGTAGTTATTTATGTTCTGGCCCACAGTGACTGCCAGACTCTGACCCATGTCGGATCCAGTTTCATCAAAGATGGCTGTTGAGTATCAACTCTTCATGGGCAACTTCCTGATTCTCAGCTCTGCACAACCATGGGCTTGCTCTTCCTTGGTCAGCCTCTGTGTCTACCAGCCAATCAGGTCCCTCCCTCAGGCATCTCAGGTTGATGAAGAGAATCATTCTAATTGGATGTTTGATTCATATAAATGGGTCTAACTACCTGTGTGACTCTCTCTAGGCCTTTCGTTCCTTTTCATCCTGGGACTTCTTGGCTCCTGGCCCCTTTGTAATCTCTTGGTTCTTCTGACCCTCTGGCTTGACCTTCTATGTGAGGAGGACATTCTTGGTTTCCTCTCCCCCTTCCCAAGCTGGGAAGGAGTGGATTTCTTTTTGTCTGAGCATGTTCCTACTTTATTTTGGGTGCTTTCCTGTGTTGCTAGGTGTATGCTCACCTCCTTAGTCCTCTCTGACTCCCCATGTGAGGGGAATCTTTTGACTTGGATCCTTTCCTGCTTATCTTCTCTCTTGATCCTCCCTAAAATTTCATAATTCATAATTTACCTTTCCTTGAGTGTGTGGTTTAAACTTTTTATAACTTGAAAAAAAGGATCCAAAGTTAGGGTTAATGGCCTAGGGTTTCCTGCATTTTTATGGACATCTAATCCCTCTCTGGACTCCAACTCCCACATCAAAAGTATGTTTTAAAAATGTCCATAGGGCTGGAGAGATGGCTCAGTATTTAAGGTGCTTGCCTGTAATGCCCGGGTTCAATTCTACAGTACCCATGTAAAGCCAGATGTGCAAAGTGGTGCATGCATCTGGAGTTGGTTTGTAGTGGCTGGAGATACTTGGTGCACCCATATTCTCTCTCTCTCTCTCTCTCTCTCTCTCTCTTAGTCAGCCACACACCGCTGGAATGAATCTCCAAACCACGCACGATTATGGGGAGGAAAAGTATTTATTGAGCAGATCCAGGGGAAGAAGTTATGGAAAGGCTGCCCCCCTTTCACAGAAGCAAGCAGAGACAGAGACAGAAGCCCACCACCAGCACCACAAGCAAGCACACTCCAAACTAACTAAAGGAACTCCAGGCTTGAGCTCAGACTGCTTTTTGCATATGTAAAGCTAGAATTCCAGACCCACCCCAGAAATACCTTAGGGTTGAACCCTAGGATCTGGCCAAGGTGACACACTTCCTCCAGCCAGAACTGGCTGGAGACAATTAACAATTATAATAAATTCTATTGGGGGACATTATTCAAACTACCTCTCTCTCTCTCTCTCTCTCTCTCTCTCTCTCTCTCTCTCTCTCTCTCTCTCTCTCTCTCGACTTTTAAATAAATGAACAAAATATTTTAAAATGTCCATTGAATATAATAAAAGTATGAAACCCCTCTCTTTGGGACCAAGTAATACATTGACTTAAGATCCCCACAGATATACCTGGACCAAAGAGGCAAGGAACATGAGGTGACAACCTTACAATGTCAAAGTTACCAGTTATTGCGATCTCTGTGGGTGTTCTGCATGGGCATTTTTTCCCCCAAATTAGTTATGCTGATAAGAAATATACTAGGGAAGAAGGAAAGAAGTGTGACTCTATGTGAAGTCCTTCTAAAAGGTAAGTGGATGTGACATTGTCAGTGGCTTCCAGGCAGAGAAAGAAGCCTACTAAAGAAATAACCTTGAGTGCGTGCTTCCATTTCAGTAAGTGGCTTTATGCAAGAAGGTTAACAACCTCTACAATTAAAAAGAAAAACAATTTGGGTTTCATGTCTTCACTTCTCTCACATGGATACAGAATGGGGGTGGGATAGAAGTGATTATAGAAAGAAGTGGAATGAAACGAGATAAGAAGAAGGTGATAGACAGGAAAGAAAGAAGTGATTCTAGCAAAAAAAAAAAAAAAAAAAAAAAGGAAGGTACAAGGTATAGAGTCTGGGACTTTCCAGGTGTACAATACAGTCATTATTTTTATTTTCAACTGACATCCAGTGGAAATATGGAAATCATCTAAATTCTGAAATAGCTGTCACACAGGGAAAGTGTCAAATATTGGAGATATGTGTAGAAAAATAATGTTGGTACAGATAATAAATACCAGCAATACTAGGGCAGCTGGAATCTGTCTTATATTTGCCTAGATCCTTCCTTCAAATATTTTCCAAGCAATACTCGATGCTTTGATTCCCTACACATAAGGCAAAGATGGCAAATTTAAGGACAAAATAATCCAGGATTTTTTAAATATATATTATTGTCCATAATGATTTACATTATTTAGTGGGCAAACAGTGAGTTGTTATCCCCAATTCCCCAATGCCCCCCTCCCCATCCCCAATCAGCTGGATATCTTCCTCT
The DNA here is from genome assembly GCA_004024765.1 of Zapus hudsonius. Classification (NCBI taxonomy): domain Eukaryota; kingdom Metazoa; phylum Chordata; class Mammalia; order Rodentia; family Dipodidae; genus Zapus; species Zapus hudsonius. The sequence continues at coordinate 13,775 of PVHP010009653.1, forward strand.
GTGGGTCCTCTGGATCAGTCCTTGTAGCAGGGGAACATGGATAGCCTAGTACTCAGCCAGTTCTCCTGGCCCAAGTGTGTTGTTACTGAGGGGTGCCATGCCTCTGGATAGTCTCCCCCACCTCGGCTCTCACAATCTTTCCACCCGCTCTTCTGCTCAGATCCCTGAGTTGTGGTGGGTGATTATTAAGGCTGCTTTAATGTTGTGAGCTTAGAGGTCTTTGTGTTGAAAATCATTGGTTTCTGTCTCACTGGCTTATCCTGTGTTGATTGAATGGCTGTGGTTGTGGGTCCCTTGTTCGTCCCGTCATACTTTGCGGGATTCCATATGGATCCTCCATGATATGGCAGTGGTGGCTCATCTCTTGCCAGGATCTCAGCTATTGGCCTATGGTCGGATGGTAGGATTAGATGGGCCACAGCTCTCTCACTGCATCCTGAAAAATACAAACACATTCTCCATCGGAGTGTGAGATTAGTCTAGGTTAACAAATATACACAATTCTGGATTACCAAGATTCTATTTTTAGTAGCCTCCCCGTCAATCGCTCCCATAGTGCATCTTTTCTTGTGAGCCCAAGAGTACGGGATCCGGTGCCTATTGCCCTGAATCAACAGTTCCAGTCAAGGGCTCCCCCTCCCTAAGTGGAATATTTGGCAGAACTTAAAAGCTGTTGATTGTCTCCCTCAGGCCCAGGCTCCTCCATTGCACGAGTGCTCCTTTCTTGGTTCGCTGTTCTTTCCCAGTTGGAGGTATGGTCAGCCTATTCATGGCCGCAGAATGTGTTTCATGCTAGTGGTCTCTGTTTACTCTAGCTGTCGTTGATCAGCTTCCCCTGGCAGCTTGTGCAGTGCCTTCCTGCACTAAAATAATTACCACCTGGGGGCTGGTTACCATTCTGGACCTTGAAGGGTCTTTCGATGCTGATCCATGGCATTCTGTGGTTTCTTCAGCAACAGGGTTTTGCCTCAGGCCTGGGGGGGGGGTGGCATTCAAGGGCTTGACAGAATTCTGTCTTGTTTTGGAACCTCATGGATCACTTTGGTCAACAGCTCAGTGAAGGAAGGAACCGGTGACTGGGACCAGGGGTTATAAGATTGATCAATTATTCACAGGCTTTGATTCTCTCCCCTACTACTCATGGCACCTCTTGCTGGTCGACGATCACTACTTGCTCAATAGGTTACAGTATGCTCGTGAGGATTTTGTTTTTGAACCTAATTTGGTTTAGCCTCTTGCTTAAGCCATTCCCCTCCCCCATCCCTTACCCCTCATTCATAACCTCTCACTTCATTCTACTAGTCTGCATTAAGAACACGGTTATCCTGGTTAAGGATCACATATGAGGGAGAATATGCGGCGTTCAATTCTCTGTTCTTTTGAGTGTTCACTTAGTAAGATTTGCTCAAAGTCAGACCATTTTTTCCTAAATTTTGATATGTCATTTTTCCTTTCAGCTGAGTAGAATTCCATCGTGTAAATATACCACAGTTTCGCTGACCATTCCTCCATGGATGGGCATTTGGGTTGATTCCAATTCTTGGCTATTATGAATTGACCTGCTATAAATATAGTTGTACAAAATTTTCTGCATCGAGATGCGGCATCTTACGGGTAGATGCCTAGTAGAGGGATAGCTGGGTCCATTGGTAGTTCTATGTCCATTCTGTCTAGGAGTCTCCACACTGCTTTCCATAATGGTTGAACAAGTTTGCAATCCCACCAGCAGTGAATGAGGGTTCCTTTTTTCCCTGCATCCTCGCCAGCAATGATTGTTGTTGTTTTTCTTTATGATTGCCATTCTGACCAGGGTAAGGTGGTATCTCATTGTGTTTTGATTTGCATTTCCCTGATGCTTAGGGATGCTGAGCACTTTCTCAGGTGAGAAAAGGCCATTTGGGTTTCCTCCTCTGTGAATTCCCTGTTGAGATCAGTGCCCCATTTTGTGAGGGGGTTGTTTGAGATTTTATTATGTATTTTTTTGAGTTCTCTGTAAGATCTGGAGATTAGGCCTTTATCTGAATTATAGCTGGTAAAGATCATCTCCCAGTTTGATGGGGGTCTATTGGCTCTGAGTATGGTTTGTTTGTCTGTACAGAAGCTTTTAAGCCTGATCAGGTCCCATTGGTTAAGTGATTGTTGCATTTCCTGGGCTGCTGGAGATTTGCACACAAAATTTTTCCCTATTCATATCTCATGTAGAGTTCCTCCTATTTTTTCTTCCAGGGTGTTCAGGGTTACAGGATTTATATTGAGGTCTCTGATCCATTTGGAGTTGATTTTTGTGCATGGTGAAAGGAGTGGGTCTATTTTCATTTTTTTACACATGTTTATCCAATTCGTCCAGCACCATTTGTTGAAGAAGCTATCTTTGGCCCATCGTATATCATTGGCCCCCTTGTCAAAGACCAAATAACCAAAGTTACTTCCATTTAAAGCTGGGACTTCAATTCTGTTCCTTTGATCTGTCTTTCTGTTTTTATGCCAGTACCATGCTGTTTTAGTTACTATGGCTTTGTAGTATGTTTTAAAGTCAGGCATGGTGATACCTCCTGAGTAGGATATTTTACTTAGAATAGTTTTGGCTATCTGAGGTCTTTTGCCCTTCCAAATAAATTTAGAGATTATTTTTTCTATGTCTGTGAAAAAAGAGGTTGGGATTTTTATCTGCATGGCATTGAATTTATAGATCGCTTTTGTCAGGATTGCCATTTTTATTATATTGATTCTACCTAACCATGAGCATATAATATGTTTCCATCTTCTCACGTCCTCCTCTATTTTCTTCTTGAGTGTTTCAATATTTTCCTTATATAGGGCTGGAGAGATGGCTCAGAGGTTAAGGCACTTGCCTCCAGTGCCGAAAGCCCCAGGTTCAATTCCCCAGGACCTACATAAGCCAGACCCACAAGATCGTGGCCCTGGTTCTCTCTCTCTCTCTCTCTCTCTCTCTCTCTCTCTCTCTCTCTCTCTGTCTCTCTCTCTATCTATCTTTCTATCTCTGCTTGAAAATGAATAAATAAAATTTAAAAAGACTGAGAAAAAATATTTAAAAAAAATATTTTCCTTATATAAGTCCTTTACAACCTTGGTTAGTGATATTCCAAGCTATTTGATTTTCTTTGAGGCTATAGAAAATGGGACAGTCTCTCTGATGTCTTTTTCTGTCTGCTTGTCTTCTGCATATAGAAAGGCTACTGATTTTTGTGTGTTAATTTTGTATCCTGCCAATTTGCTGAAGGCATTAATCACCTTCAAGAGGTTACTGATACTATTCTTTGGGTCTGATATATAAAGGATCATGTCATCTGCAAAGAGGGATAGTTTAATTTTTTTTCCTTTACGATTTGTATCCCTATTATGCCCTTCTCCTGTCTTATCGCTTGGGCTAGAACTTCAAGTACTATGTTAAAGAGCAGTGGTGAGAGTGGACAGACACCCCTGTCTTGTTCCTGAATTGAGTGGGAACTCCTTGAGTCGTTCCCATTGAGAACAATTTGTGCTTTAGGAGTTTTGTATATTGTCTTTATTAAGTTGAGGCCGTCTATGCTTATTCTTTCCAGAGCTTTGAACATGAAGTGGTTTTGAATTTTGTCAAAGGCCTTCTCCGCATCTATTGAGATAACCATGTGGTTTTTTCTGGTTGTGCCGATTAATGTGATGTATATGTTGATGATGGTGATATTTTCCTGTTGGATCATTCCTTTGATGAGTAAGAAGTGACCATCATTATTATTTTTAATTGATTTTCGTGTAAAGTCTATTTTGTCAGAGATTAATGTACCCATACCTGCTTGCTCTTTACTTCCACATGCCTGATAAACTGTTTTTCATCCTTTTACTCTAAGAAGATTGCTGTCTTTAGAAGTAAAGTACGTTTCCTGAAGGCAGCAGATGGAAGGGTCCATTTTTCTGATCCACCCTGCAAGTCTATGTCTTTTTATAGGGGAGTTAAGTCCATTTATATTCAGTGATATAACTGTGAGTTTTGTTCTAAGCCCTGCCATGTTGAAGGGTTAATGGAGGTTGATGTCTGTGCTGCTTTTATTAGCACACTGAATGTGATTGTCGTGCCTGATCTCTGGTACTCTTCTGAGGTAGATTTCTTGTTTCTTCTGTGTGGGATATATCCTGCAGAACCTCCTGAAATTTTGGCTTTGTGTTCAAATAGTCGTAGAGCTGGTTTACTTCATGCAACACTTTCACTTCTCCAGCTATCATGAGGGATAGCTTTGCTGGGTACAGTAGTCTAGGTTGAAAGCCATACTTCTTTAGGCCCTGAAAAGCATTATTCTAAGCCCTTCTGGCTTTCATGGTTTCTAATGAGAAGTCTGAGGTAAGTCTGATGGATTTTCCTTTATAAGTTATAGTTTGCTTTTCTCTTACAGCTTTGAGTATTTTCTCTTTGCTTTCTATGTTAGGCATATTAATTAAAATGTGTCTTGGAGAATTCCTCTTCATGTCCTGTCTGTTTGGAGTCCTCTGGGCCCCTTGAATGTTGAGTGGTCTTTCTCTTGTTAGATAGAGGAAGTTTTCTTGAATAATTCTGTTGAAAATATTTCCTAGGCCCTTAGCCTAGGATTCTTCTCCCTCTGGGATCCCCATGATTCTAATATTGGGCCTCCATATGGTATCTCATAGATCCCTCAAATTTTGCTCACTTGATTTCTTGAATTTATTGAAACCTATGACATCTTTATTAATTCCTTCTGTCTTGTCCTCAACGTCTGAGAGTCTGTCCTCCAGATTGTTGACTCTGGGACTGATTGAATCAAGGGAGGTTTTTAACAACTCTGTTTCATTTTCTGCTATAATTTTGTTTATAGTCTCCAATTCTTTGGTGAGATCCTATTTCCAGTCTATTTTTGTTTTTGCTAGGGGTTCCTGAAAATCATTTTTAAGTGTTCTTAAGTCCTCATCAGATTCAATCAATTGATTGTCTAGCTCCTCCCATAGTTGGTTCACCTTCAATTCACTTAATGTTTTTCTGAATTCATTCATATGTCTCTCCATTAAATTCAGTCTGGAGTCTATGCTTGTGTTGTTGAGCTTCATCTCATTTACGTCTTTTTTCATAGTTTCCATATCAGCCATTAGCTGCTTCATGTTTGCATTGCAGTTGTGGTCAGGAGTCATATTATTCTCTCTTTGGGATTGTGTATTTGTTGTCTCCACTTCCTTGCCACTTTCCTGTTCCATAATGGGACTAGTGGCCCGAGCTGGGGAGTTCCATCTTTGATTTCTGTGGGTTTTTTTTTTTTGTTGTTGTTGTTGGTTTCTGCCCATGTCCAGGTAGGGGAGTGGGACTCAGGTACCCTGGGGAGTGCTGTTCTGCCCGCTTTTCTTCCAGTGGAAAATCACCAGGTTTGATCTTAAACAGAGGTCTTTCCTTTTGGGGTGTTCTGCCCCCAGCCAGGCTCAGATCTTTACCCGCATGGATCCCTCTGTATGTGACTATTTAGTCTTAGAGGCACCTCATAGGCCCCTGTCCCCGATTGGTATGCTGCAGAAGAAACAGCCCCAGCACCCCAGGTTATAGAACCCAGTGTTTTCCCTCCTGACTGCAGCAAGTAGATCTGGAATGCTATCTCTCCCACTAGGGGTAGAGACTCAAGGCTCTAGACACTCCTTGGTCCAGTACTTGGTGTATCTCTTCTGGTTCCATGCACCAACCTAGCTCCAGCCGCCCAGACTCAAGAGCCTGGTGAGAGCTTCCTATTGCTCATGTAATCCATGTTCTCAAATTCCTGGACCAACTTGTGTCCTCTCTTCAGTGGCACACGGTACCTGGTGCCCGCCGAAATCACCTGTGCCCTCCTGGCAGTTGACGTGGTCCCTCCTTGAACTGGCCTCTGCCCTCCCAGCAGTGATAGCAATTCCCAGGTATCTGTCAGAGGCCTAGACCTGCCCTTAGCTGTGGTCCCGAGTAGGCTTCCGGAACCGAACTAGGTCAGTTTGCCCTAGAAGCACGTCTGTGTGTGTGTGTGTGTGTGTGTGTGTGTGTGTGTGTGTGTGTGTGGGTGGTCACAGAGAGAAGTGTGCCCAACGATTGGGCACTGGAGGGCCAAGGGAGGGAGAGGTACTCAGCCAGCAAGGGCTTGGGAAGCACCTGCGAGGAGACAGTGGCGGTGGTGGGAGCTTGAGGTGGGGGAGGGATGGCTCTCCATTCCTTTGTGGAGCAGAAAGGCACTGGAGAACCCTATCTGGGCTGGTGCAGGATCTGGGGAGAGGGTGGGCTTGGGTTCAAGGCCGGCTGGGGTCCAGGGTTTGGATCCCAGCTGGAAAATCAAACCTTTAAGGAGAGAGTCCTGACGAGGCCGCTACTCATCCGCCATCATGCTCTGTCGTGTCCCCCCCCCCCCGATTTTTGATTACTTGATGCTATGTATATTTATTTGTCCATCAATCACGTCATAACATATCATGTCCAAACCATTCAAATGTTAAGTGGAAAATTGAATATGCTTTTTCTTAAACACTGTAATGTGAATGGCTGAAGGCTAGAAAAGTTGGTTAATGTATTTATGAGTTCCATGAATAAAGAACTGTATGTATATTGATAGCCTTTCAGATTTACTAGAACATAAACAGTGACTCGTGTAGAGTAACTTACAATAATTTTTTAAGTGTATTCACTTATTAATGAATATTCAGTTTACATAGAGAACAAAATCAATAATATTACATGTACTTTCTTCTTGAAGATCTCTACTCAAGTTTCTATTTAAATTTTCTCATCACAAAGGAATTCAGATACTTTTCCATCTAGGTCAACAGACTGGACTAGATATAATATATACTAGAACTATCAAAACATCAACCAGGCCCTGAGTAGGGACACCTGAGCTGGTGACATTCACCAGCCAAGGCACTGAATAGGTCATTTAGGGTTGAGACAAGTTCTCTCCTATGCCCATTAAGTCCCAGGGGTACAATCCTGGCCCTCCCACACTCAGATTGTGGAATCAGACCTGTTTTGCACTAACATCACTCCTTGGTCTGCCCACCTGTTTCCACACCCTATCTGGTAGCACTCTACATGGCTAGGCACTGAGTAGGCTGTCAGGCGTCCAGGTGAGTGCAACCCCATTACTGCTTAGTATTTTGGGTACAAACCCAGCTTGTGCAAACTAGTATTGAGATCAGGCCCATTTCACATGGACATCACTCCCAGCCTTGAGTCTTCACCATTCTGAGTAAGATCATTTGAGCTGGATGCAGTCCCAGCACAGACCTATGTGGAGATAGCAACTCAAGGAGAAGGTTGATTAGCTTCCAGTGTGCCCATCTCAGTCCTTTGGAAAGACAGCTAGATCAAGGCTGACCAGGACACTCAACAAAGTTATCACTAGAGCCACTATTGCTGCATTCTCAGCAAGACAAAAGGATTATCTCCAGATGGGTAAACCCTGATCTATAACAATGCAAGAAACTAAGGCTTTAAAAATATCCCAACCAAGAATACTTAGTCTAGTCCCCCAGCCTGGAGAAATGGCTCCAGCAGTTAAGGCATTTATCTGCAAAACCTTACGCTGAGTTTGATTCCCCAGTACCTATGTAAAACCAGATGCAACAAGTGGCACATTCACCTGGAGTTCATTTGTAGCAACTAGAGGCCCCGACATTCCCATTCTCTCTCTGTCTCTCTCTCTGCAAATAATTAAAAAAAAATTTTAAAAATATACTTAGAAAAAGAATGCCCAGTCCCATAATGGAAGCCTCCAGTGGAAACTACTTAGTAGAAGCTAGTGACAAAGAATTCAAAAATGCAAGAATATTCCACATACTTAACAAGGTCATGAAGAAATGGCTGGAAGAAATGAAGTAGAAATGATAAAAATAACTCAATAGATGGCTGAATGAAGTGAAAGAGAATTAACAAAGAGGACCCAATACACAGAGGCGTGGACTCAAAGAGGTCAAGATCAAATGCAGAAATGAATTCAAAGAGATAATGAGAAAGTCAAATCAAGACCCCAGTGGGTAGGGGATAGAGAGGAGGGAAATGGGGACAACTTCACAAGATTTACTCATACAATATATATACTTATTCTTAATAAAGATATTAAAAAGAAATGAAAATAGAATTCAATAGAGATAAAGATCCTAAAGAAAAGCATGATGAAAACAAAGAATGAAATAACTCAATTAAAAGGCTCCCAAGACTTTTTTCTCTAGCTGTACATCTCTGCCTAGTGGACTTCAGGCACTAAAATCTCAATATGTCCAGACAAACCTAAAAACATACACCCGCAAGCCTGTATTCTAATCAGGCTTTTTATTCTCCTTGTTATGGTAAACTGAGTCACACAGAGAAGGCACCAGCGTTAGAGTGGAGATTCAGAAAATTTATTCATGTCAACATGCACTCAGGATAACTTCTAAAGCCTGAATGCTGAGCTCTGATAGCTCAGAGGTTTTATAGACAGTATGGCAGGCAGTCTGACATCACCTTCAATTCTTTACACTATTGGTGGATGACAAGTTTTTAAGGTTACACGGTTTTGGGACACAACAGAAAGTTTCTTAGCAATGAGTAAGTGATAAGAAAGTATGAATGTAGAAGAGAAAGCTGCTTGCTCAGGGGTGTATGTGCTTATGGCTGACTAATCAGATACAAGCAGGTGCAGCTGCATATGTAGGGAGGAGAATCAGGGCCATGCTGTCTCCCTGGTAAAGCATGGGCAATAGAAACTGTGTTTTAGAGTAAAAATAAATAAGGCTCACAAGAAGGTCTTGCTAACAGAATAGACCATATGAGAGACAGAATACCAGGGCTTGAGGAAAATATTAGGAAAGGAGGCCAAAATCAATAAGTTAAAAAAAGCACATGAATAGCAAATGAGGAAAATGTGGATACCTTAAAAGGACCAAATATTCAAATCATGGGTATACAAGAAGGGGAATAACTACAGGCCAACAGCATAGAGAATATCTTCAATTAAGTTGTAAAAGAAAATTTTCTGTATCTTATGAAAAAGAGGATCATCCAGGTACAGGAGTCACACAAACATCAAATAGACAGGAACAGAGAATAAATTCCCCAAGTCATAATTGAAATGCTAAGCACAGGAGAGAGAGAGAGAGAGAGAGAGAGAGAGAGAGAGAGAGAGAGAGAGAGAGAGAGAGAGAGAGAGAGAGAGAGAACTAAAATAGCAAGAGAAAAACAAGCTCATCTGTTACAAGGGTAGGCCCATCAGAATCATATAAAACTTTTCAATGAAAACTCTAAAAGCATATTGGCTTGAAAGACCATGGCTGTTAACTCAAACTACTATACTCAGCTAAAGTAGACTTCATCATTGAAGGTGAAAGAATAGCTTTCCACAATAAAATCCAGCTACATAAATATATGAGCACAAGCCAGCCTTACAAAGAAGACTGGATGGAATCCTTTGCACTGAAGAATTGAATAAACATATTAAAGAGGCTGTAGGAGGAAAAAACAATAATCAAAACTAAAACAGATATTAACGTAAATGAAGATTAAGAAACACCAAACTCCAAAACTTCTTCAACTTGACAAGGATTAACTCACCTTTCTCAATTATAACTGAATATCATGGACTCAACTCCCCAATCAAAAATCACAGCTTAACAGGGTTGATCAGAAAACTGGATCCATCCATTATCTGTTTTCAAGAAACCCACCTTACCCATAAACATAGACACCACCTTAAGGTGAAATATGGACAAAGATATTCCAAGAAATGGAATTAGGAGACAAGCAGGTGTGGCCATACTAATATCTGAATAAATAGATTTCAAACCAAATGTGGTCAAAAGAGGTAAAAAGGCCACTTTAGATTCATCAAAAAATCCAATTCAACAAGATTATATTACAATCATGAACATAGATGCACCGAACATAGGTGCACTCAATTTTACAAAGAAAACTCTTCTAGTCATTTAATCAGAAATAAACCCCAACACAATAATAATGGGGACTTTAATACCCCATTATTGTCAATAAGCAGACCATATAAACATAAAATAGAGAAACAAAGGAGCTAAACAATACCATAGATCAAATGGACTCAACAGAACTCTACAGAACATTGCATCCAAACTCTACAGAATACACAATCTTCCAAGATACTCATGGAACCTTCTCTGATATACAGCATAAATTATAACAATAAGTGAGTCTTCACAAATTCAGCAAAACTGACATAACTCCATGTATTACATCTGACCATAATTCAATAAAGCTGGATATCAACAACAGAAGAAACATCAGAAAATGCACACACTCCTGTAGACTGAACAGTGCACTATTGAACATTGAATGGGTCAGCAAAGAAATCAAGAAAATCAAAATTTTTTTAGAATTGAATGAGAATGAAACTATAACATATTGAAATTTATAGGACACAATGAAGGCCAGCTTAAGAGGGAAGTTTTTAGCTTTCAATATCTACATTTCAAAAATAGAGCCATCTAAATAAATAACTTAATGATCCATCTGAAGGCTTTGGAAAAAAAAAAACAACAATCCAAACTCAAAGTACAAGATAGAAAGAAATAACCCAGATCAGGGCAGAGATCCATGACTTAATTAGAAATGAAGAAAATGATTTTAAAACTTGATAAAATAAAAAGCTGTTTTTTTTAAAATAAGCATGATTGATACACCCCTGACCAAACTGATCAAAAGATTCACAAGATTTGATCATACAACATATATACTTATTCATAATAAAAATTTAAAAAATGGTTAAAAAAAAGATTAGAGGTAAAAAAGGAGATGTTACAATAGATACCAAATTAACCGGAAGGCTCTTTAGGATCATTAAGGCAAACAGATGTTTGTTAACATCTCCCCAGGGAAAGTCACACAACACAATTGGCCTAATCAGTGGAATTGCAGGACCAAATGCCAGCACGACCATCTTCTCATGTGGTATGAGACAGTGTGGTTTCTTGCTGTGTCAGCCATTGCATTATAAGTATATAATATACCTATAATATAGGGCTTCCTATGAACAGTAAGACATGTCACTAAAGCTGAAACCATCTTGGAGTGTCTGTGGAGGGAACACCTGAGCATTCATCTTCTTCTATGAGGTGTTGTATGGAGTGACACACCTACTGGATGAATAGGGTCCACCATGTAAACATGGGGAACATCCAGAAAATTATTGAAATACTGGAGAATTCATTACAGAGATTTGTATTAAAGAGCCCCTGTTAGATTCACAAATTTGGAACCCATCAGGAGAGTTGCTTAGTGAAGTGGAAGTATAAGACACCCCTCAGGACCAACCTTTACTACAGGGGAAAGGAAAGTCCATGATTTAGTGTGCAGATGGGGGCCTCAATAATGTCTTCATGCAGAAAACCATGAGATTCAGGAAGTATTCTGCTGTGCAATATGGTACAACTATTATGGATACAACCAACAGCTTTCCAAGTGGATTTAAAGAATGTAACAAGAAGGGTATTATCAATGTTATCCCTTATTGTTGAAAACACCACTTGCTTGGACTATAAAGCACAGAGAAATCAAACATGGGCTAAACTAGAAGCTTCCGCCCTACTTGCTGGCTTTCATAAATTCATGGAAGTCATGATGAGGTATGCTAGAGAAGAATTGTCACCAACAATCCTACTCAGCCATGATACCTGAAATACCTGCTATTGAAATGCCTGCTGGTGCAATAGTGGTACAACTATTATGGATACAACCAACAGCTTTCAAAATGGATTTAAGGCTTGCTACATGGAGGAAGTTCACATCTGATACTGTAAGTCAAGGCGAAATCTTTTAGAGGCAAATGTCATAGACCCTATTTGGAGAGCAACTGCTATTTTTCTATTATTGTTAAATGGATCTTATGTGCCAGTGAAATTGGCTTCTAAAGATTTGTGCTTATTCCCACAAATTATGACAACCATCAGCATCAGTTGTACATGAAAAGGAGCTTGTCTTTTTGCAATGGGAGGTGTACTATGGAGACTCATACCCAGTCAAGCTTCTGAGACTAGGTGACTGCTTCTGTGGCATGGTGTCCCAATATCCACCAACGGATGGAGGGAAATAATCAAACATCTATATCATCTTTGCCAAAGCTCAAGGAATATTTTAAATGTACAGCAAAGAGAGTCAGGGGTAGAGGGTTGTGTAGCAATTTCCTGTGGATAGCGACAGTCCCTTCTAGATGGAGGAGGGGGATCATAAGAGTTAAGAAGTGAGTAAAAATGACAAACCTTAGGGATAACTCCTGAAATTTCTAAGATTCACAAGGTTTTTCTTAAGTAACAAACAGTAACATTTGTTGTGCTGTTTGCAATACATGCAGGGAACTCTTGTGATGTCCCTTCAGTGAGTTGTGACCCATGACGCCTTTCAGCCTTCCATGCCCCCATAACTAACTCTCACCTGTGCTCTATAAGTAAGCTCAATAAGCTTATTTGCTCAACAAATTGGACTTAGGTGATATTATAATTTTGATCTTTTTTTTGAGTGAATGAATTAGACATTTACTCACATGTTATCAGTAAAAAATCACACAATACAGGGTAATATGACATTCAAATCAGACTATTCAGCATCTGTGAATGTTTCTGCAGTTACTATTCCACTCTTGGTGTAGAATATGGTTTGTCCCATGTATGCTGAGCACCTGGACTGTGGGTCTTACTTCTACACTATATATTTGAACTCTTCTACAATACAGCCTGAAAATACTTCAAATAGAAGAAACAACTGATGAAGACATCAAAACAATAAAGTCAACCCAGATGCATAAATTCTAAGTCAACAATATAAGAAACAGCAAAAAAGTAAGTTAGTATTACCCTGTCTCTCCCCCTAAATACCAATTCATAGTAACAGCTCCAAAAAAAGAGTCAAGTAGATAGAACCCCACACAAGGAGTTCAAAAGAATGATTGAGACTGTTTAATGAAATCAAAGAGTTTACAAATAAACTCCTAAATAAATTCAGAGAATACAAATATGAAGCTGAATTAAATAAGGAAGTCAATACAGCACATGGAATAGGAATTCAATAAGGAGATTGAAATACTGAACAAACTAAAATTGAAATTTTAGAAATGGTAAAGTAAGTCAAACAATGAACTGAATAAAAGATCTCATCAATAGAATGAATCAGGCAGAAGGCAGAATACCTGGGATATAAGAGAAGACAGATAAATTAGAACATTCAGATATTGACAAAGGTAAAAACCACAAGACAATGCACACAATGCATATAAGTTCTATGAGAAACCATTAAAAGACCAAATTTATGAATTATGGGGATAAAATAAGGAGAAGAGCTTCAGGCGACAGGCATAAAGAATATATTCAATAAAATCATAGCAGAAAACTTTCCTAATCTAGAAAAAGAGACCACCATCCAGATTCAGGAAACATTTAGACCAACAAATGGACAAGATCAGAAAAGAACCTCCCACATTTTATTATAATGAAAACATGAAACATAGAGAACAGAGAAAAAACATTGAAAGCTATAACAGAAAAAGGCAAGGCCACATATAAAGGCAATGACATCAAAATTATAGCCGATCTCTCAAAGTAACTGTAAAATCCAGGAGAGCATGGAATTATTTATTCCCATTGCTTAAAGCAACTGATAACACATTTTACTATATACAACAAAACTATCTGTCAAAATCGATGGATAAGGAAGATTGAAGGAGAAATAAAAATAAACCGAAACAATTAATGAACACTAAACATGCGCTACAGAAGATATTTTAAAGAACCTCACAGACCAAAGAGAAAGGTAGAGAACATCTCTAAGGCTATAGGAACGAATAGACCACAATAGGAGAATAGTTAAAGAACAAGAATATGCTAAATCCTACAAAAAAGACACAATAGCTAGAATTCTTACAAACTTTCAATAATAACTTTAACTGTTAATGGTCTAAATTCCCCAATCAAAAGATACAAACTAAAATATTGAATTAAAAAAAAAAAACCCAAAATCCATCTTTGTGCTTTCTTCAAGAAACTTACCTTACCATCAAAGACAGATACTACCTAGAACTAGACAGCAACCAAGGGTTACTTTATAATAACAATAAAATACTTTATAATAATGATAAAATTTAAACCAAAATTAGTCAAAAGGAGTAAAAGTGTAAAGGTAACTTCATATGGAGCAGTAGCACAATCCATCAAGTAGATAATACAATCCTAAACATATTTTACAAGCATTTCATAAAAAAATACTTCTGGATGTAAGGACACAAGTAAACCTTCACCAATGATAGTGAGTGACTTTAAGACCCTCTTACTCTCACCAACTGAAGGCCATCTTGACAAAAATAAACACAGAATAATCTGAGTTACACCATATTCCAGACGGAGCTCATTTGCATTGGCAGAAGGTATACCCGTTACCTCCTTTTCATTCTCTCTCTGCTATGAAAGATCTAATAACAATGCTATATGGTTTGGAATCAGCACAGGAAACTTAGCATATTCCAGAAGGATAAACTAAAGATAAGAAAGACTAAAATCCAAACAACTGGGGAACACAAATAATTGGCTAATTAGTTGGCATGAAAGGAGGAGGGAGGCACTTCTTTCTTCCATTAATCTACTACAATAAATATAATTATATAGTATATAGTAAAAAACCATGAAAAAGCAATGGGGTGCACATGTTATGTGGTGGGAGAAGAGAGGGAGGAACTACTTTAAAATTAATCTCATATTCTCCCTCATTTATACCTGTTTTATAATCTTGTGACAGTTGAGAGTCACAATGAGGACAAAATAACCATAGAAATCTTGAGTAGTTCCTGTGCTATCAAATAAATTACTTTCAGGAGTTTCAGTGTCAAGAATCAATGCAAAATTTAGTGCTGTGCATTTAAACCAACAACAAACCTAAACTATCTGAACATCCCTCAGTTATTTTAGAGAAATAGGAATTAATATAGACTACTTGCTTTTATGTTGCTATGATAAAAATACCTGATTGAAACAACTTGAGCCTCTAGATTTATTTGGTTTATGATTTCAAAGGGCCACAGTTTATCATGGTGGGGAAGGCAAAGTGGAATGGTTTTGTCTGTGGTGATGGGAGTTCATGGCAGTGTGTTCATATGGCAGGAGAGAGAGAGAGAGAGAGAGAGAGAGAGAGAGAGAGAGAGAGAGAGAGAGAGAGAGAGAGAGAGAGAGAGAGAGGTTTGTTCCACAGGACAGAATTCATGCCTGAGTCAAACTCTTACAGCTTGGAAGGTCAAAGCCCCTAGTGGAGCAAATTACTGTTAATTTTTTTAACAAAATAGATATGTTGTGATAATCAAGTTACCATCTAAATACAAAAATGTCCATAGATTAATGTTGGTTTCACTTTTGGTTGGGGGAGATACATTTTGCCAATGGCAGTGACTAGTGAGAAGATTCAAAACTCATACAAGTGATGCGAAGACATGGCAGTTAAGTATCCAGCACTATATGAGACATCTCTGTGCCATGGCTCAGGGGATATGAGGGAAGGGTAGCAGAAAGAATATATTAGGCAGAATATGGAGAGGAATGCTTTGGAATGGCATCTCCCAGTCACAAAATGGCTGAGGATTTTATGACCTCTTAGTGGCTTTTGCTACCTGCACGGTACTGGGCACATCACGTGTCATCACTGATGGTGAAGGAAAGTCAGACCAACAAACTTCAAACTACAAGAGGGACTAGTTGGAAAGAATAGGGGGTTCAGTGGAAGGGGCATGGGGAGACAAAATAAAATAATGGGAAGGGGCTATGATCAAATTACATTATGCATATTATAGGAAATTTGTCAGTAAAATGTTCAAAAGCAAAAATTTGAGCCTGTGGGGACTTTTCAGATTCAAACCCTATTATAATGTTTTCACATGTCTGTAAGAAAGTATAGAAAATAACCTAGGCATAGTACTACATTTCACCACTTGGCTGGAAGAAAATTTAAAAAAAAATCAAATCCAATAATGAGTAATAGTTGTTGGTATCTATGCTGTTTAA
Source organism: Zapus hudsonius (assembly GCA_004024765.1). Classification (NCBI taxonomy): domain Eukaryota; kingdom Metazoa; phylum Chordata; class Mammalia; order Rodentia; family Dipodidae; genus Zapus; species Zapus hudsonius. The sequence continues at coordinate 29,759 of PVHP010009653.1, forward strand.
TGATGAGAATTAGGATTTCTTGAACGTGTCTAAATGTACATTTTTACAATTTTGTTATTCTGTGAATCCCTTCTGGCCTTACCAACATGCCAGTGTCTTTTAGAAATAGTTCAGCAACCTATCGTTGGTGTTCTTGGCATACTGACCACAGAAAGACAACGTTAAAGCCTCCTGTGCAATTGCTGGTTCTATAGGATGACCAAATGAAAAGATCCGCTAGTCTACACATCAATTATGTGGTATCAGTCTCCTGGTAATTTCATGAAATATACCTGAGAGTGGATTTCTTAAAGCCTGGCTCATCTAGAGCTTTTGTCCTTTGAGGGGAGATTACAGGCATCACTGGGCAGTGTGGTGAGAAGATGTCTGGAAACTTTGGTTACCAAATCACAACAAAGAGTTGGCATGTTCATGAATTGAGCTTAAACCCATAAATCACCCACGTGTTTTGTGAGGCTGCTGTGAGGTAAATTATTTAACTTGATAGGTGTTTAATTAGGTAAATTTCAAATGGGAAAAAGTGCTTTCTTTCATTTAAATTTTTATTTCCTGGGTAGAAACACAAACGCTTTGTCTGGCCTTGGTTTTGTTTACTGGTGTGTGCCCAGTACCTGAACTAAGTGCTGGAATCCAGGACAATGCATCCAGTACCACCAACAGGAAGAAGAGATGGTGTCTACAGATGATACCACATGGCATGACATTGTCTCTGAGGGCACAGTGCAGGGAATGGAACAGAGTGATTTTTCATTATGCACCCATTTGTCTCCATGTCTATTTTCATTTTTGAATGTCATTTCTATTTTACGTATGTGAATGTATGAACCATTCAAAACCAGAGTATTACTTTTCTTAAACGGTGCACACTGTTCTTGAAAACAGCCTTTTACATCATTGCCGGTCACATCAGCACTTATGCTCTTTGGTTGTCAAGGGGAGTTAAATCAATTTACTCTCTTACACATGCTGCCTCACTATCTTCAAATACTAGTTAAATATAAAAACTATAAAATTCTGACACCCCCTCCGGCCATGGTGGCATATGCCTTTAATCTCAGCATTTAGGAGTTTGAGATAGAAGGATCACTGCAGAGTTCCAGATCAGTTTGGGCTAGAGTGAAACCCTACCCCCAAACCTTAAAGAGATTCTGACTCCTAATTCATATAATTCTATATGAGAAAAAATGAATAAGGTAATTTTAGAGAAAATGAAATTGCATAATTGAGAACATTCATGGTGATTTTACTGAACAGTCCATTTTTCTAATTATTCATTGCTTTTATTGGACACCATCCCAACTTATTATGAATGGTTCTTCTTAATTCCATTAATTTCTGGAAGGGTTCCAAGGCAAATGAAATCTTGTTACTCATGTTCTAGGAATAAATGTTGGGAACTAGTAGAGCTGGAGAGTGAAGGGGAGATTTTTTTTTTTCTCAAGGTCAATTTCACCCTGACACCTGAGAGGACATCTTATACCTGATGATGACTTTGTCCTGTTAGCTCAATGCTTCCTCCCAGCCTTTAGAGGTATTATGTGTCACACTAAACAATATCCAGGCAGCCAGGTATGAGAGGACAAGGAGAGAAACTATAGCCACCCGAAAATCAAATGTTTCATGCCTTTTCCTATTGACTTCCTCCACCTTAGGAAGTTGTTTATGGTGATTTTAGTTAATATAATTATTGCAAATAATTATAGCAACACTAAGAAGAATATCAACAGTACTATTACTTATAGTAATATGGATATATATATATATATATATATATATTTTAAACAATTTTATTTATTTATTTGTGTGTGTGCATGTATGTCAGAGCCTCTAACCACTGCAAATGAAGACCAGATACACTACTTTTTACATCTGTCTTAAATGGTTGGCTTGGGAATTGAACCTGGGCCTTGCCTGTAAGCTTTGCAATCAAGTGCCTTTGACCATGGAGTCATTTTCTTAGCCTCAGATTGATACATTGTATCTCTAAAGAGGTCTAGGGTGAAACATCCTTGGTATAAATGAAGTCAACCTTACCATGGGCCAGTACAGTAGGCCGAGTGTAGCACTTCTCAAGTGTCTAAGCACAAAATTAAATAAAACCTCAGGTTTTTCTTCTCTATCATAAAATTTAATTCTTTGCTCTGTAATGTATCTTGAGGCCTAAGTATGACTCTGGCTAAAAGAAGATGGGGAAAAAATCTTACAACAAGTTCATTAAGATTGGCAAATTGGGGCTGGAGAGATGGCTCAGTGGTTAAGGCACTTGCCTCCAGTGCCTAAGGCCCTGGGTTCAATTCCCCAGGACCCACATAAGCCAGACCCACAAGGCGGTGGACCTGGTTCTCTCCCTCTCCCTCTCTGTATCTCTGCTTGAAATGAATAAATAAAATTTTAAAAAAAAAACACCATCTTTAAAAAAAAAAAAAGATTGGCAAATTGTTTGTGAACCAGGAAACATTATGACTAAAACAATCATTTTTTTAATTAAAACATATTCCATAAAACACAATATATCTCAGTATATAACTCTATATTCTGGGCATATCTTAACATTTACCAACCTATAGATTCATACAGTGCTAATTCAGAAATCATAATTACAACAAAAGTAGAAGCAGCCAAATGCTGCCACTTGCCCCTCCCTCACACAGTGATGAGACTAGCTGATCCAAATCCCTGTCAGCTGAGACAAGGCCATAGTGCACCAAGGAGTGAACCATCTTCACAGTCTAAGTGGGACAGAAACTTACCTCAAAAGGTCAAGGAAAGGGGCTGTTCTTCAAACCTTGTTATTTAGGTTTGACCTGGAAGTGCAATGGCACTTCCTATATCAGTGCAGCATACTAAAGAAATTTCACAGGGAGAGACATAATTCAAAACCCTTCCCGAGGCAGAAATACTGGCTTTTTAGATTTGCTGTATATTGAATATACTGTGCTCTTTAAAAACATTTGTATGCCAGGGTTAAATTTTGTCAGTTTTTATATCTTTACCATTTAGTGCCTTTAAAAAATTCTCTCTCTGTCTTTATATATATATATATATGTGTGTGTGTGTATATATATATATGTATATATGTTGTTTGTGTATTGCTTACTTGGATTTTAGGTTTGTTCTGTATTTTCCTCTGCCTAGCCTACAATTGTGATATCTCTATCACTCTTCCTATGCACAATTCAGCTGACTTCCTTCCCTTTACAACCTCTTTTCTACATCATTCCCTCCTTATCCCTTTCTCTTTTACTGTAACTACAACCTTCTTTAGCATTGATACCTCTAAAGTCTGTGGAACCTAACACAATCTCAATTTTCCTCTCCCAGATACTTTTGTCACCTCCATTTACCCCCCAAAGATTGACCCTAGTCCCTATCCTAACCTACCTCATGGCAATTCAATTCTAAGTAACCAAAATTCTAGCATACATCCTATCAGCCTTGGTCATCTATCCACCAACAGTTACTGAAGTCAAATGGACTAGCATTGTTCATTACCTACTAAGATATCTACTCAGCAGACACATCTTCCATCCTCAGTCACCCCTGCTGTTAATATGGAGGCCTCATCAAATACCTTGAGCTCCTAGACTAATGATATAATGACTATAATACACCTTATAAAATAAATAGAAAATCCAAGCAATAAAACAACCCGAGATGCAAAAATCCCAACATAGTAGTATAAGAAACAAAGAAAAAAAATTCAAGGTGACATAATATCTCCAAAAACTTATGGACCTCATAGTAATGGCTTCCACTGAGAGTGACTTTAGATGATATTCCAGAAAGATAACTCAGAAATTTGATTATAAGTATTTTCAAAGAAACCAAGAAGAAAAAAAATTCTCTGAAGGAATCCCAAAAGCACGCAGGAAATAAGATGAGTGAAATAAGAAGGTTAAAACAAGCTACTTGTAAGATCAAAATACTGAAGAAAAAACATATGAAATGATGGAAATGAAAACATAATAAGTCAAATAAAAAAACTATGTAAAAGATTCACCAATTTTAAGGATTAAGGAAGACAGAATTGCACTTAGCACACAGACAGACTTCTGAGCGTGAAGTGAGGGAACTGGAACCACCCAACAAGGAGAAAAATAAATTGCTAAGAAGACATGAGTGGGACTTTCAGGACATCAGAACACTATAAAGAGGTCTAATATAAGAATTCTGGTCATGGAAGAAGGAGAAGAATTTTAGTCTAAAGACATGCCAAATAGTTTCAACAAAATCATAGATTTCCCAAAATTGGGAAGCAGATACCAATACAGATACAGGAGGGATTTAGAACACCAAGAAAGACAAGACCAGAAAAAGAACCTCCCCTTATCATGCTATCATTAAACAACTAACTCTACAGAACAAAGAAAATATATTGAAAGCAACAATAAAGAAGCCCCTAGACACCAATAAAGCAGGCTCATCAAGGATAACAACAGGTTTCTCAACACAAACGTTAAAAGCCAAGAGAGCTTCATATGATATATTTCAAGTTCTGAAAGCTAACAAGTGCCAACCCAGACTTCCATACAGAGCAGAGCTACTTGTCACAATTGAAGGAGAGAGAAGAACTTACAATGATAAAAACAGGCTAAAGAAACACATGACCGCTAAGCCAGTTTGACAGAAAACACTTGAGAGAATCCACAGGACTAATGAGAGGAAAAAACACAAACATGAGGCTACAGGAAAGAAAAATAAGCCATGTCTGAATAATAGGTAATGCTAGAGAGGCATAGCAAAACACCAAACACTCAAAATTTATAAGAATTAATACACATCTTTTAATAATAGCTCTGAATAGAAACAGCTTCAATTTCCCAACCCAAAGACCGAGACTAGAGGAATGGATTAAAAGGCAAGACTCTTCTATTTGTCTCTATGAAACTCGCCTCTCCATAAGACAGACACTACCTCAGGGAGCAAGGACGGAAAGTGGTGGTTCACGCAAATGCACTTAGCACGCAGACAGGTGTTCCTGTTCAGGATAGCACAAATGAACATTATTCAGAAGAGATGAAAGGACACTTTATACCGATTAAGGAAACAATCCAACAAGAAGTCATTGCGATTGTAATCATGCACAACAGGACAACCAACTTCATTAAACAAACATTACTAGATCTAGAGTGTAGACTACCCACTACAATAGTAGCAGAGGTCTTCAATACCTCTTTCTTCCTAACTCTCAATTTCTAAAATTGGAAAATACATTAAATAATGATGTTTTACTGTGTTACTAGTGGGAAGAATAAGAATTTCTTCAGAGCACATTCCTCACTACTCTCGGATTAAAGTCCAAGTTTGAAGTATGTATGTCAAAGTGACAGAAAGGAAAACAGTAACGTGAAGGATTAATCAATGGACATTTCTTAAGCAATTATCAAAGTTCTCAGGATATACTAGTTCCTCAGTGGAAAATGACTTGGCCTTAACATTTACTGATGGGCCCAGAACGGTTAAATAGAATTGTTTTGGTATGTAAGAATCTTTCTATCAAGTTTTAAAAGACAACTAAGGGCTAAGGAGGTAAAAAGGGAGGAACATCTTTTTGAAAGTCATGAGACTGAAGGGTTTGAAGCAATTGAATATGGAGCCCATAGAGGAGAGAGAGTAAATGAATTTGACTAATTTGACTAAAAGAGTGAGGATGAACAGCATTGTCCTGTATTACCATAAACTTTAGGTTTGAAGGTAACTAACTATTCATAGGATCTCCCAGAAGATGGATAGAAAACTTAAGCATGAAGTGAGTAAGCATTCTGATATCACTTGTTTTAGAGACGGGATAAATAAAATCTAATATAATTTACTCTTCTTGGCAAATTCATAAAATTAAATAGAGGCAAAAAATGTCTTTACATGTCGACTGCATTCCCTATAAATATTGAAGAGCTAAGAAATGAACTAGATAGATTATACATTTTCCTAAATTAGCATTTTAGTTTCCATTTCGATTTTAACATGACCTAGAGTGTGGTTACAGGACTTACAGGATGCAAACATCCAGCTGTGAGAAGAAGAGATGAACTGAAAGACTGAGGAGCTTGGTGGGTCAGTAACCAGCTGTTGGCCATGTAATATGATTTGCACACTGGTCTGATATCATGAACTCACATCTCCTGCCCATTTTTTCTGCATTGTAATTTCCAACCAGGCTCAGATAATCCAAGTTTACTATGCCATTTAGACAGTTTCAATCTGTATGCTCATGTCTAGTAGCTAGGTTTTATGTCAGGCAACAAGATCACTTCAAAAGGAAAATAGAATGTCTGGGACACTTTTATCAGACAGAACATTTTTTTTTCTGTTGTCACTCCTTATCAAATGCCACAACCCACAGGCACTGAGCAAGACATAAAGATTTATCACTTATCTCCCTATTCACGGTCACTTAAATATTTTGATCTTTAGTTTAATGTCAAGGCGTCATCCCTCATTATGTACTATGGACAAGACATTTGTGCTATGCCTCCTACACATGAGGTTTTTTGTCTGTTTGTTTGTTTTTTAGATTTTTAGGTCCCTCTGATGTAAACATGAACTGTCATGAACGGTGCTCAGTCTATTTAACTCTGAATTACTGCCTCTCACATTAGTGTTTCTATTACATGGGTAGAGGGGGAGATATGGTTGCTTGTTTGCCCTCAAGAAACAAATATCTGGAATGGAAACTCTGTTAACAGTAATGGCTGAAGCCGAGTGAGAAAAGCTTTCAAGAGTGAAGAAGCTGTGTGGCCGATCACACATTCAGGTACTGCTTTTAGATAACCCATGGTCCCATGGCATGGACTCGTGCCTCTAAATAAATACAGTATCAGAAGATGAGCATGAGGTCTGCTTCACTGATACCAACAATCCCAAGACCTATTTCAATAAAGATTGTCATATTATAGCTTCACAATCTAATAAATGCGACACTTGTACACAAAAATGTTGAAATATATCAAGGATGCATGAAAAGCTCTAAATGTATCTGACCCGACTTGGAGTTTCAATCAACACATTGTTCCAATCATTACACAAGTTGAATTTTTAACCTCAACTATCTCATCTAGTACTCCTTATATTTTGTCTTTGGTTTGAATATCTCACCCCAAATTGACGTAAACCTGTCTATTCATGGGGGGAGGTGGTACAATTTATGTCACCTGCCACATTCCTGGTTGGATAAAATTTTCAGTTAAAGTAATCTTTCCTCGCTTTCATTTTGCCCCAGGGGAGGAAGATGCATACACACCCAACCCTGGCAGGTAAATGCTTGCCACTTATAAAATCCAATAAATAAATTCCAAATAAATATATCTGCAAATTGAAACCATTTTGAGCTACTTAACTGAGTGCAAATCTAGTCTTTTGTACACATATTTGTACAAAGTGTTGCCTGTAATTTTAAAGATGCTCGCCTCCAGGAGGTTTCGCTTTTCCATTGAAGTCCCCTTGATTTACTGTACGCAATATGTTACAGCTTCCTTATTTGCTCCTTTGGGACAGTTCCTGACAGTAAATCTCTATTAAAATATTCTTCCATATGGTTGCATGAAAATTTTATTGCAGTAAGCCTGGGGCTGAAGGTCACAGCTGAGTAGCTGCAGTTAAGTATTGCAGTCTATGGACTCGGAGGTACATCTGTTCTGGGAGCTGGAGTAAAATTAGAATTATACTGTCAATAGCATTTCTCCGAAACCAGTTACATTTGTTTATTGTGGCTGTCTAGGACTCTTCCTTCATAATACCTGAAATGCATATTGCCACGCTCTGAGCTCAGACCTTTCAGGTTGCAAGTTTTCATATAAAATTTGTTGAACCTGAAGGTCATCCAAGAAGTCCCAAATGGATATTTCATTAATGATACATAAAAATTTAATTTTATCTCTACTGATTTGAATCTACTGCTTGTTCACATTAGGCTTAGCTATAAATCATTGTTTGTTCTGAATCCAGTTTGCATAGCAGACCACACTAGTAAATGTTTCCAAAGTATATATTTTTTAAAAATCTGCATCTTTAGAGCTAATGAGAAGTCCACAGGCATGAGGAAGAGTTGGGTAGATTGCATGCTGTTTGACTAGAATCAGGATGAAATTAATGCACGTTCTGGCATATAGTCATCCTTGGAGAAGTTGGGAAAATAAACTCTTGAAAATATAATTCCATTGTATAGAAATACTGGCCATTCTAGAGTGTTTTATGGACATAAACATCACATTCAGCACAGAGGAGCTTGGGTCAGCCAAGTGTCAGTGTTCATTCAGTGTGTGTTTGCTAAACTAAGAAGAAAAAAAGAACAGAAAAGGAAACATTCAACCATGTTTCTAAGCCCATCTTTCTCAGCAATGTGACATCTGTGGACTCCATATCTACCTCAACACTCCCCACATCAGAGTACTGTGAAGAGATTACAAGGAGAATCCAGCCCAAGAAATGTCAAAAGTGTGGTGATATCTACACAAATAATATTGTTCACCCCATTCTTAAGCCAGAGAGTTAATTGAGAAACTCGGAATTTTGAGTAACTCAGTGTGAGGATTCTTTTCTAATATGAAGGAATTTCTAATCTGAGTTCTGAGAGTCCACTGATTGTCTTCTACTAATCCCAGAAGTTTAGGAAGAGACTCAAGGCAAATTAATATATTTTATTTATTTCTTTGCAAGGAGAGAGAGAGAAAGAGAGAGAGAGAAGAATATGAGAATGGGCAAGTCAGGGCCTCAGGCAGCTGCAAAAAAAATCCAGATGCATGTGCCACTTTGTGCATCTGGCTTTACATGGGTTCTGGGGAATCAAACCCAGGTCATTAGGCTTTCCAGGCAAGCCCCTTAATCACTTAGCAATCTTTCCAGCCCCTCAAGGCAAAAATTTTAAAGCCTGAAATTTAATCCCAAATCCACATACTGAGCTTTGAGTAGGGGACAGAGGTCTGAAAGGAACTGGCCATGTTCAGGAAGTGCCAATTATGGACAGGTGTTGGTAATTTCTAGAAAACGTACTCTCATAATTCTTATAAGATCTCTACTATTATCCTGGTTTTGCAGATGTTAAAAAGTAAGGTTCAGAGAGGTGAAGAACTCATTCAATCACACCACTAGAAAACAGACCTGGATTCAGATCACCAAGAGCTCCTTACTTGGTTTGGGTTGTTGACCGGGTCGCTGCCTCTTGTGTAGTTAGTGTTGCTGAGACGGTCTCCAGTGATTTTACATTTGAGATGATTGCCTAGACCTTGGTGTTTGGGCCCTGGATATCCCTTAAGTCAATTTTCTCCATTATTTTTTAAGCATCATGCTCTTTACACTAGGTAATGAGACCACTATGGAACAAGCTAAACTTGGAAGGTTCTGATATCCCCTTTGAAAAATAAGTAATGAGGCAGAAGAGGTTTATTTGGCAGATCCGATGAAGTAGACAGATTAAGAGAAACTATGTGTTGAGAAGGCGGCTGGAAAAAATGCATTAAGACGTAAGTCCAGGAGGGAGGTCGGAGTCAAGTTCCTCATCCTGCACTAAGCGCCCACTTTGTGGAACATCAAGTACAGAGATAACAATCAGAAAAGCAGGGGCAGAAACAGACAAGGTGCTCTAAGGGGGAAAGAGGTACAATAAGAAGAGGGTGCCTGAGATTGTTGGAAGAGGCCCTTAGGCATGGAGCCTCCCATTGCAGCACAACAGCTCCCTTAAAGGATTAGAAATTCACTCACTCTGCAATACATGCTTGTTATTTAAAAAAAAATTTATTAGGAAGAATCTCACACTCTAGATGATACAGAGAACAAAAGGGTATCTTTATGAACAATAGTGGAAGCCAGAAATCTATATTAGCATAATGCTCTTAACTAAGAAGCAGATTGCATTTTCATTTCATTAGAACAAATATTTTGGGGGTACTCTTTTCATGAGCCATCTAGACTGTGTCAGTGGTTGGGGTACAGTTCTAACCTTACAGTGTTTGCTTTCAGACTAGTTACATAAAACTTGACAATAGAATTTTTGTGGCTAATATTCAGAAACACCATTATCTCATATGAATTTCCACAACAGAAGAGGCTCTATTTACAAATTTCCAAGCTCATGTCATTTTACTTAATCACGCAAAGACTGACTACCATCCACGTCTTTGCATCACAGACAATGTCCATACAATGCAGGATTCCTAGGAAAGTACATTGTAGTAGTGTTGTGACATGTCCTTACCAGGCTTACTTACGTGTTTGAACACTTGATCTCCATTTGTTGCACTGTTGTGGGTGGTTGTGAAACCTTTAGCAGGAAGAGCCTGGCTGGAGGACATAGATTGCTGGGGATTGGGCCTTGTCGGTTATAGCCCAGCCTTTATTATTAGATTTTGTACATTCTGAGAATGTAAATTGCTATAATCGCAAAGTTAAGAATCGCATACTAACATAAGTGAATTCATTGTAGTAAGTAGAATCTTTCTGCCTCAGTATTAAATTCCCTGAGAAAGAAAACTCTGCTCTTAAGAAGGAAAGACTATTTTGTTTCATAGTTTCAGACATCTTATTAGCCCATGAACGCTTAGACCCATTGTTTCTGAGCGTTCCATAAGGAAGAATGTCTTCATGGATGCATTTGGTATAGCAAAGAATGTCTTCATGGATGCATTTGGTATAGCAAAACTATCTACCTCATGGTAGCCAGGAAGCAGGAGGGAGATGGAGAGGTTGGAGTTCCAATATTTCCTTCAAGGGTATACCCCAGGGATTAATGGCCCCTAAGTAGACTTCTTCCCTGTAGTGCCACCAGTTGGAGACCTAGCTTTTGACACACTAGACTTTTGGGGACATTTCAGATCTAAACTACAACAGAGGAGAAATTCTTTCCCTTTTTTAAAGAATTCATTTTAATGTGTTTTTCTATGATATACATATTTTTCATGTTTTTAGAATTCTTATACACTAAAAGCCATTCCAAATTATTTTATATATAACATAAGTAGTATAAAATGTGTAAAATGATTTCAGCTATGTCCTGGAGTGTGCAAGGTAGTTTCTCTGCATGTGTCTACTTTAAATCTTTTTGTTTGGAAGCAGATGTAGAAATGCTAAGTAAATACATATTTGCTAACCCTGTGTGCATCTATCCACACAGGCATTTTATAAAACACAAAAGGAACAGCAGTTAAACCCCCTTTCTACTCAGCTTGAGTTGCAAACATCCTTGTATTTGCTTATTTGAGAAGGAGGGAAAGATAATTTTAAAGCTGAATTGCCTAGTTAACCCATGTATCACTTGAAAAAACGTAATGACCTGGAGCCAGAAGCCTAAGTCCCCACTTTCTTCCCATTTCTCACAGCCAAGATGTAAGACATAAAAAGCAGTTTTCCATGATGCGTGATCAAATGACAGACTAAGATTCGCAAGGAGTTGGTGACCAATTGCCTGATAATATGTGACAGATCTTTTCAGATTGACAAAATATACCTCAATGCAAAGGGAAGGCTCTGGGCTGTGAAGGTGATTTGCTAAACAACTGACTGGGAAGGAAGGGTTCTTGTGGTATCAATTATCTTTTCTATCAACACCAAGCAGAATTTTTTGCTGTGGAAGCTACAATCATGACTTGATGTGTGTAAGTTAATACTAATTAGATGTATTTCAGTGATCATTTCATTTTAATTGGTTTGTATCTTATTTTCCAGAGGAGGAAAGTTCAGACTTGTCCTAATATTTTACCAAAACAATGTTCCACAAGACATGCAATGAATTCCCCTTTATACACCCTCATATTCTGAGAGGCCAATAAAAATAATATTAGGGGATTAAAGAATTTTTGAAAGGCAGATGTTACAATAAACAGTAACGAAGTCAAACGGCTGTGAATTCAAACAGCTCACAGGTTCCTTGGTGGATCAGACACCCCAAGGCTTGCCCAGAATCTAGGTGAAGTGTCCAGTCCTGGTTTCCTTGGCAGGATTCCTATTTAATAACAGAACCTCCTTGGTGGAGGAGAAGAGTGAAGGCTGCAATGAAGAAGATTCTTTTGTCTTCCCTTTCATGGCTGGTTCCACCCAGTATATTAGTTTTCTGTCAACTCTCACTGGTCCCAACTTAAGGACAAAGGGGGACTGTAGCATATCCCAACCACCTTGGATTTATTTTAGGAGGTCAGGGAAAGTGAAAGTCAGAGCCAGAATTTTTACCTTTTATTTTTTTCAAAGATTAAAAAAATTATTTGGAGAGAGAGAGAGAGAGAGAGAGAGAGAGAGAGAGAGAGAGAGAGAGAGAGAGAGAGAGAGAGAGAGTTCTCCAGGGTCTCTTACGACTGCACCCAAACTCCAGACACATGCACCACTTTGTGAATGTCTTTATGTGGGTACTGGGGAATGGAACCCATGTTATCAAGGTTTGCATGCAAGTGCCTTTAATCTCTGAGCCATACCTCCAGTTCTTTCCTTTTATTTTTTACTTAAACCAAGCTTAGGGAGAAACAATTTTCCATAAAGCCAAAGAAAGGACACATACAGGTTTCTCATTCCTACTGCAAGGGTGAAGGGATCTGCCTACTCAGCATTGCCTCTAGGTTTGATGCAGAGCACACTGTGCTGAAGGGATTGTTCCTTTTCTCCCCCTTTGAGAGCTATTTACATTTAGGGAATGAGCTGCTATATGTATATATGAGAAAAGCCTTGGGGAAGCACAGGGTAGATGGTTAAAAGGGGAAGTTGAGGATTAAAATCAACCCTGTCAGTCCATGGAACCATAATCTTAGAGGGAGACAAATTTCATACATTTGAAAAAAAGCACTCATTCATCTACTCATCAAATACATACACATGCATATATTTTATTATAAAGGTTCTCTTTTTCATCCTTTATTTTATTTTATTTATTTTTATTGTCCATAATGAGTTACAATATTTAGTGGGCAAACAATGAGTTGTTATCCCCAATTCCCCGCTGCCTTCCCCTCCCGATCGATCCACTGGATAACCTCCTCCATGGGTCGTCTGGCTCAGTCCTTGTGACAGGGGACCATTTGCTATGTGCCAGAACCATTAATTCCCTGGGGATTCAAGCATGCCCAAGGCAGAGACCCTGACTTCACAGAGCTTGAAGTAGATTACCTTGAAGATTATCTAACATAAGGTTTTCGCATTTGTCAAACTGAATTTCAGGGAGTTAATTGGAGATCTTTGACTGTGTGGGATAATAGGTAAAATCTAAACAGATATTCTCTGTTGTCTCTCCATCACCTGTCCTTAACTTTAGCCAAATATTTCCATGTTTTCCTTATTATATATTAGGGTTCCTAATAAGAATTGTTCAGGGAAATTGTTGTAATAAAAAGGAAACAGAGCAAGAAAGAGACAGAGTCAGAGTCTAACTCCTTTGTGTGGAGAAAATTAGATTCCTGAGCCTCAGAAGTGTTCGTGACATCTTTGGTGACAGTCTGGAGAGCATACACAGTCTGCTGTCTTTTGTCACAACAGGTTAATCAGGAGCTCAGAGGCAACCTCTCTTCTGCCATGAATTGTACAGGAAGGTAGGGGCTCTTCCACCTCTGGAAAACAGAAGCTGTGTCAAAACAGAATTCCTCCAGCCAAAACAGAATAGACATGTTTTCTGTGTTTGATAGCTGGAGCTTCAGGGAGAGCTTGCCAGCCTGTTGGTTTTTGTTTTGTTTTGTGTGTTTTGTGCAGGAGGGCATCTTCTCTCTGCCTTCTGAAATATTTGAGAGCTCTTTATGGACTTTGATAGATAAGCTGTGAACAAACTATGATTTTAGATAACTGATCTTCAGTCTTGAATATGAAGGAAAGTTTCCGTGATGAAGGCAGTGTCTCCAGCACATGTCTAGTTGTAGGAAGGTAGGTAGGGAGATCTGAGATAGGTTGGATTCCTCTCTCATCTTACATGTTTCCTCTCACAGGTGTATCATATCTGGAACACCAGAGGCAGATGGAAAGGGAATGTGAATAGATACTTAAATAATAATCCAGAGAAAAGGACAAACACTGGAGACACTGATCACACTGAGCTAAATGAGGCTTTTCCGAACTCTATACAGATAGAGATGGCATTTGCCATCTTCCCAAGAGACCACATGGATTGTATCTGTTGTTATCAGGTGGCCTAATGGAAACCTTTCACTATGCAAGATCAAGTAAGCTTTTGAGATTAACAGAAAAAAGTTTTTGATCTATAACTAAATTACACTTTTAGAGTAAATATGAAAAATCACACAGAGCCAAAGATCAGCTTCTTCCCGGGTCTTGTGTAGGACATAGATGATGCAGAAAAAAAATAAAAAGGGAAATTGACTTCAATGTGGCTGGTTTCCATGTCTATGGGTGAGGACCTGTCACCTCCAGGTTCTGACATTCCCTGAAGAAGTACAGAGCTAGAAGGCTCACACATGCATCTTTGCCTAGTCTCTTTTACAACAGGAAGTGGCTTATTTGGATGTTACCAGAGAAAGCTCTTTGGGCTTCTGTAACTTCTGGTGAATCTCAATCATCAATTTGGCTGTATTGACAGCTACATAGCAGGTTAATCAAAATAGTTCCATGTCTTCAGGGCATTCCCAGAGAGGATTAACTGAGGCATAGAACTCCACCCTGAGTGTAGGTGAAAAGGAACAATGATGGATCCTGGGATAGGAGCTCTTCTCTGTTTCCTGACCACCACCAGATGGGTAGTTTTGCTCTGCCTTCTCATGTCTTGTGGCCATGACATTTCGCCTTGCACAGAGCCCCAATATTGGAGCAAGCCAACCACGGAGTGAAGTCCTAAAAGCATGAGCCAAAATAAACCTTTCTTTACTTTAAGTTGTTCTTTCTGGTCTTTGTCACAGCAGTGAAAAACTAACGCAGTATAATAACGCATCTTAGAAATCCTAGCCAGTTAACCCCACATTGTTTCAAAAGCAGTGAAACAGACATTTAGTGATAAATTAATATATTTCAAAATTGTTGGCCCAATAGTGACAAGAGCTTGTTATTCATGCTGACTTCCTTGGGTCTTTTCTTTTCATGGAATAGTGTCAATTAAATTTAGGACATATTTTACTATCATACATAGGCTAACCTTGATATGGTCACTGTAGAACACTGGGAGATACATGATACATTTATAGACATACATTTCTTCTTGTTGGGAAGGAAACAGACATGATGCTGTTTGAATCACATTGGCACTGATCCCACAACAGTACAGTAACTCATATTTAATCCTCACAGCCGCCACTTAAGTCAAGGAGCTCCACTTAATTAAAACCGAAGCTCAGGTTAAATGATGTGTTCATAGTCATATCGTATGCTGCAGATGTGGAATTCAAAGTTGGTACTTCTGATTTTAAAGTGGTGTCTTTCCCACTATTCCTGGTTATCTTTCAGTGTTATAAAATTTCTTTTTAAATTAAGAGGCAGTCAGTACAAACCCAGTTTTCCTAAGGCTTTGGTTACTGTCATAGGATTAATCATGTGAAATAATTGGATTTTAACAAAGCCATCATTGGAAGAGTACAATCGCACTTTTAAAAAGCTTGCTGGTATCACTAACTTGTACATTCTTTGACAGGTATTAAGATATCACAGAAAAGGAGCTTTATTCACTTTGGTGAAATTCCTATGGAATCAAAATACTCCGAGAGGTATTTCTCAGGCAATATTAAACCACAAGGTCATTGCGGAATTTCTGGGAAATAAACCATGAATGGTGAATTATTAGCAGACATTTTTTAAGGTATCCATATATGTTGCTTAAAAATAACGATGAACTGTATAAAAAGGAACGAGAGTGCTGCAGCAGTGGGCATAGCCCTCAAGTTAAAGCAACAGTGCAAGAAATAGGTGTATTAGGGCTGGGGAGTCAGCTAGGTGGTTAAAGGTGTTTACTTGCAAAGTCCGCTGGCCTTGGATTCACTTGTCTACTACATAAATCCAGACCCTGCAAATATCAGAAGTATATGTTGTTCCATTTTTAGTGGCAAGAGGCACTAGTGTGCCCATACACTACATATACACCACACCACACACACACACACACACACACACACATACATATATTTTAAAAAGAATTAGGTACAGTGGCCTGAAGAGATGACTCAGTTGTTAAAGGTTCTTGTTTGCAAAGCCTGCAGGTCCAGGTTCAATTTTCCAACACCCATGTAAAGCCAGATACCTAAAGTGGCACGTGTCTATAATTTGTTTACAGTGGCAAGAGGCCCAGGCCCACCCATTCTCTCTCCCTTCTCTCTTCTCTCAAATAAATAAAAAAGGCATTTAGAAAAATAGTTATATTAAACCCAAGTTCTATAACTTTAAAACTTTCATCATAAAGGCCAGATATGCATAATTAAATCATGATCTAAAATCTAATGCCATGCCTTTAAAAGTACTATGGTCATAGAAGGAGATTATAGAGAAACATTATTACAAATACTACTATGAGATTTTGAATTAAACAAATTAGTATCACATGTTTACAGTAAAAGGAATAGTTACATTTGAAAACACAACCCTTACTCATTTAGTAATTCATTACTTTTAATTTGTATTAAAATTACCTAATTACAAAATTACCTAAGAGATTTGCTCAGTGAACAAAACACATGACTACATCATAGCATGCAACACCAATTTATTTATTATTGTTTTTGTTTGTGGCTTGTTAGATTTTTTTTTCCTCATGAAAAGCCAAAGTCAGTTGAACAAGCTCTCCAGAAAAACTGCGCTCAGGCCTGAAACCAAGCATGGAATGTCGGGCTGGCGCAGCACACACAATGTAATTATGCATCACTAAAATGATACTGGAAAGCCACATGAAATATTGACTCTTGAAACAAATGGGGATATGAAACGCATGAACTGAAAGAGCCTAAATAAAGCCACCGTTATTTGAGAGTTAGGGAACACCAGAGAGAAAAGCAGCCAAGGTGGAATAGTTATTGCCTGTGAATCAGGGCAAAAAACGAAATGAAGTTCTCATAGTCAGGGGATCCAAGAATCATCTTTATATGCTCTGGGGTTTACCAGCTGGAACATTTGAGCTCAACTGTTTTTATTTTTATTATTTTTTGGACTAGATTCCAATTGCCATCTTACATTTTCATAGCAATAATTACCCAAAATGCATCTTTTGATGCAGTTCTTTTGACATAAGTAGTTTAGTTGCCAACATTTAAAAGTGGTTAAGTTACACTAGTTATGTCCCCAGATGACACCCATACCCATGATCTCTCTCAGCCCATCCCTAGATGACTACTCTAGCCCACAGAGTAGAGCTCTATCTCAGGCTGACCTGGAACTCACTCTATTGGCCCAGGTTGGCCTTGAACTCACTGAGATCTTATTACATCAACCTCCCAAGTGCTGGGACTAAAGACATGTTCCAACTCTTATCAGCATGGTGAACTTTTAAGATACGTGCTAGAAACTATGTGATCATCCAAAAGTCTGCAGCTTAATGAGTTGTTTGTTTTTTGAAGTATTGCCACAGTGATCCCAAAGTAGAATAGTGGCACCAAGTGTCTAGGACACACTTATACTTGTTGAGGAATATAAAAGCTAAGTATTACTAATAAAACATACAAAAGACCTATGTGAGGAAGACTATGTCAAAATATCTAGATAAACGGTAAGATATTTCACATTGCAACTTTTATCTATGGATTCAATTCAATTCTAATAAAACACTAGCAAATAATTATTGATACTAAAGTTTTTGTGGTGAGGCAAATGACTAAGAATAGCCAAGACAGTATAGAGGGAGGAGGAGTAAGAGAAACATTACAGCTATGGTAATCAAGGAGTGTAGTTTTGGCGGGAGAGTGAACTAAATGAATCAATGGAACAGAGCTTAGAGGCCAGAAATAGACATACATTGTCAAATGATCATGGACAAAGGAGCAAAGACAATTCAATGGACTAATAATTTTTAAACAAACGGTGCTAGAGCAATTGGATATCTACATGCTAAAGCAGGAAAAAAAAATCCAGAACAAGTGATAAGGCACAGACCTTACACCATTCATAAAATTAACTCAAAATGAGTAAAAGTACAAGACTAAAATTCTAGAAGTTATAGCAGAAAACTTAACTGACTTTGGGTATAGCAATGATACTTTAGATATAATGAAGAAATAATCCATGAAATAAATGATTAAAAGCTATGCTTTATTATAATTAAAAACCTGCACTGTGCAAAAGATATTGTCAAAAGGATGAGAAGACAAGCTAATGTCTGAGAGAAAACATTTACAAAAGACATATCTGATCTAACTGTGATCCAAAATTATAAGGGTCTCTTCAAAGTCAACAATGAAACCATAAGGCATTCATTTTAAAAATGGGCCAAATACCTAGATATTTTTTCAAAGAATGGTAGGAAACATATGAGAAGTTGCTTCAACTTCATATACCACTAGGGAATTGCATGATCACACACCTACCAGTATGCCCAAAACCCAGTCTAGCAACAACTAACTCTGTTGAGGAAATAAAAGAGGAACTTGCAGTATTTCTGGAACCGCCACTGGCTCTTTGGAAGACAATGTAGCAGTTTCTCACCAAATTAAACACATTCCTGCCATACATTTCAGCAATCTTAGGACATCTTCTGTTCACACACACAAAAAACTGCACACAGATGTTTACAGTAGCTTTATTCATAATTACAGAAACATGAGATAATCAAGCTTCCCTTTAGTAGGTAAAAGTGTAACTAATCTGGGGGCATATGCTCACAATGGAATATTATTCATAACTGAAGAGAAATGACATACAACTATTGGAAGAACTTGAGGAAACCTGGAGAATAAATCAAAGAAAAAGATCACATACCGTAGGATTCTAGCTGCCCGACATTCTGGAAAGAACAAAACCATGGAAGCAACGATTGGCAGGAATTATGCAAGAGGGAGGGATGAATTGATAGAAGATAGAAGGATTTTAGGAAGGAGTAAAACTGTCTTCTTAAAATTAAAATTGCAGATAGTCATTCTATATTTTACATCTATACATCTCTACATACATTATACATTTTCCTAAATTGATGGAATACAGAGCATATAGCAAATCCTCACGTACCTGCAGGCTGTGGGTGAGGATGAGGTACCAGAGTAGGTTCATTGGTTATAATGTAGTACCACTGAGATACAGGATGCCCATAGTGGAGAAGGTTGTGCGTGTGTGTGGGCAGGGCAGGTTACTCCTCTCTAGCAGCTAGGCAATATTGTTATAAACTTGAAGCTGCTTTAAAATGAAAAGCCCGAGGTTGCCAGGTGGTACATGCCTTCAGTCCCAGCACTTGGAGGCAGAGGTAAGGTAGGAAGGTCATCATGAATTTGAGGCCAACTTGAGACTACATTGTGAATTCCAGGTCATCCTGGGCTAAAGTGAGACCCTACCTTTAGAAAACAAAAAATAATCCATTGAGTTCTTTTTTTTTTAATCCAAGCCTTTAAACTCACACCTTTAATCCCAGGATTTGGGAGGCAGTGGTAGGAAGATCACTATGAGTTCAAGGCTAGCCTAAGACTATGTAGTGAATTCCAGGTGATCCTGAGCTATAGTGAGACCATACCTTGAACCCACCCCCCCAAAAAAATTTAACCATTTGTATGACTGCATTAGGTGAGGCATATGGCTGAAGTAAAAGCAAAGGACTGTGGAGGGAACCCATTCCACAGGAAATTTTCTTCTTATACAATTATAAATGGTAGTGAAAACACTCTTGTATATCATCTATCTATATCTATATCTATCTATCTATATCATTTATATTTATAATCTATAATCTATATCTATATATCTATCTACCTATTATCTACCTAACCCTTTAAGAAATTAAAGGTTACCACTGTTAATTTTGGTTTAATACATAATCAGATTTTCTTCAAAACTATTAAAAATTGCCAACAATCAAAAATCTTTTAAAGTCTAAAATAATTTTAATGAGTGAAAAGGAATCCTGAGATTTAAAAAATTTGAGAATTGATCACTTGAAGAGACAGGAAAACAGATGTCATATGTGTAACACAGCTTAAAAAAATAAAAACAAGCCTAGACTTGTTGAAGTTACCATATGTCCTTCTCAGGATACAGCTTCTTCCTTTTTCCC
>PVHP010009654.1:8008-49955 GCA_004024765.1 Zapus hudsonius
TCTCCATCGAATTCAGTTTGGAGTCTATGCTTGAGTAGGAATGCTTCAACTCATTTATGTCTTTTCTCATAATTTCCATGTCAGCCCTTAACTGCATCATATCTGCATTGCTGTTGTGGTCAGGAGTCATAATGTTCTCTCTCTGCAATTCTGTATGAGCTTCTTCCACCTCCTTGCCAGTTTCGTGTTCCATAATGGGTCTAGCGGCCCTGATTTGGGAAGTTGCGTTTTTCCTTTGGCTTCTGCCCATGCCCAGATAGAGAAGT
Organism: Zapus hudsonius; assembly: GCA_004024765.1. Lineage (NCBI taxonomy): Eukaryota > Metazoa > Chordata > Mammalia > Rodentia > Dipodidae > Zapus > Zapus hudsonius. The sequence goes on from PVHP010009654.1 coordinate 8,275, forward strand.
AGGGGTCAGTGGTCCTAAAGCTGATGAGAGGCTGGGCGGCCCCAAACTTGGGCCTGTATTGCAGACAGACCCCCAAACCTCCGTGGAGATACACTCCTTCCCCTCTCAGAAGGTGGAGGGGACCGCCTCTGAGGACCGGCTGCTCCCACAGGGAAGCCTCTCAGTTGGCGTCAAGTACCAGGAATCTTTCCGGAGAGTCCTGGTGACGTTGTTACTCGGTCACCATCTTGCTCCGCCCCCCCAGCCATCTTATATACTTTAGGAATAAACAACCTGAATTTTTTGGTAAACGCAAAGGTAATAAAAAATAAAAAGTAGAGTGTAGTGACATAAACCAGATAAGAAACTTACAAAAATATGGAAAATAAATGCCATAGTATTCTACATTTTTATGAATCAATTACACACTCACACATACATATGTGTGTGTGGGGTGTGTACTGATTATCTCTTTAAGTTTTCTCATATATCCTTATGTATTACATTTATATCAGAATTGATATACTGTTGATATTACATTAAAGTCACATGATATCAGAAGAATGTAAATCTTTCAGAGACTTTACCTTCTATTTGGAGAAGAGATTAGGGCCTGCTGAGTAATGTGAAAGATATTTTGATCATATAAAGTGAAATTATCATCATACCATTGTTTTTATCTGACAGTTATGTGTGCTTTAAAATGTATATGAGCCAGACCTGGTGGTGCATGTTTTAATCCTAGGACTTGGGAGGCAGTGGAAGAAGGACTACATAGTAAATTCCAGGTCTGCTTTGGCTAGAGCCAGACCCTTACTCAAAAGAAAAATGTATATGGATGCAAACTTTAAAGGGAGTAGAAATGTAGTAATTAATTTTAGGGGTCAGTTTCTTTGGGATAAAGCATATGACCGCATATATGACATCAATATTATTTTAATGACTTTTTTGACTATGTGATACTCTTTAAATTAATAGACTGTAAAGAAGATCCTTATTAGTACGGGTGGGCATCACTCAATCTATTGAGGGCTGCAATATATTAAGAAAAGCAGAGGAAATGTATTTTTTTTCTCTGTTTGAACTGAGGAATCTATTTTCTCCTGCCTTAACATTTTGGTCTTCCTAGTTTTCAGGTCTTCTGATTTAGGCCAGGACTAACAACATCAACTAATCTGCTCCTCTGCCTTTCATATTTCAGCAACATCACATCATCACTGACTTATCTGTTATTCAGCTTGCTGGCAGGAGAGTGTGGCCATGCCCAGGCTCCATCATCATGCTATTCAACTCCTACTGTAAATTTCCTAATAGTTAGCTAGCAATCTAGAATTATTTATAGGAACAAAGCTACATCTATGCTGTACTAGATACATGGGTGGATGCAGATATGGAATTATCTTCTTGATTCTATTTTTCTGTGGAATCCTTATTAATTCACAGGTAATAAAAAACAGTTGCAATTTCTATCTCTGTTTCAGCAGGTGTCTCTATTTCTTTCACACACACACACACAACACCACCACCACCACCACCACCACCACTACTACCACACACAAGGCTTTTGTTATAACACCTCAGTTAGTAGCCTTATGTTCATTGTTTTTGAGTGGAAGTTTTTATTTCAATTTTGGAGAATGAAAAGTATTTGCTTATTCAAAAACATTACCATTCATTGTCATTACAAGAAATATTTTGAGTTAAAGTACTCTGTAGAGGGACATGATATTGTAAAATGATTTATGTAGTATAAACATTAAATATTTCAAGGTGTTTGTTCACCACCAGCACAATATTTTGCCAAACACTATAGTATAAGCATGTGAGCATAATATCTTCTTTCCAAGAGATGAATATTATTTCTTTATAGTATCTTAATCACCAAAGTTTTTATTCATGGATAAAGTGCATACCCAGATATAACTTAGACCCTTATGTATCAATGAGAGCTTATGAGGGAAGTATCATCACCAAATTTGAAACAATAATCTGCTGAAGAGTTCATGCTTTTCAGCCATTATGTCAAAATTGAAGTTACCCTCTTATGTATAAATAAAAGGATACCACCAAAAAGCTATGAACCTCTATGGATTTTGGTACTATCAAAAGTGCTGATAATGTTTTTTATTTGACTTTAAAATCAAGTACAATAGGCATTTCTTTTACCTTTTGGGAAAGATAAGAAAAATGAAGTAAAATTGTCTGCTGATCCAAAGTGAAATTTGAAAACAAGAAGCAACTAAACTTTACATAACTTAACAACTAAAACCATCAAATATTGGAGCAAAAATGAATATTAGAAATCATCTACTCTATTCATACAAAATTGTTAGCATTACAATGAATTCATAAAACCTGTCCAAGTGTGTTGACAAATGTAATTAGGTCCCGAAGCTACACATAAATATACAGTGATTCCCCAGAAGGCAGTTAGTGTAGTACTGGAAGGCGTTGCACAGGCTGCTAGTTGAAACTGATCAATGACAGCTGAAGTAAACAGAGACCACTGACACGAAACACAATCTGCGGTCATAAGTAAGCTGACCACACCTCCTACTGGGAGAGAACAGCGAACCAAGAAAGGAGCACTTGTGTAATGGAGGAGCCTGGGCCTGGGGGAGACAATCAATAGCTTTCAAATTCCGCCAATTTTCCACTTAGTGAGGGGGACCTCTTGTCTGGAACTTGGGATTCATGGTGATAGGCACTGGATCCTGTACTCTTGGGCTCCCAAGACAAGTTTCTCTATGGGACCGATTGACGGGGAGGCTACTAAAAATAGAATCTAGGTAATCCAGAATTGTGTACATTTGTTAACCTACACTGATCTCACTCTCTGATGGAGATTGTGTTTGTATTTTTCAGGATGCAGCGAGAGAGCTGGGGCCCATCTAACCCTACCAACTGACTGTAGGCCGATAGCTGAGATTCTGGCAAGAGAGAAGCCACCACAGTCATACCTGGAGGATCCATATGGAACCCCACAGAGAATGTTGGGATGAACAAAGGACCCACAACCACAGCCATTAAATCAACACAGGATAAGCCAGTGAGACAGAAACCAATGATCTTCGACCAAAAGACTCATAAACTCCCAACCTTAAAGCAGCCTTAATACTCATCCACCACTACTCAGGGTACTATGTGGAACAGGGGGGTGGAAAGATTGTGAGAGCCATGGTGGGGGAGATTATCCAGAGGCATGGCAAAGAGAACTTGGCTGAATACTAGGCTATAAATGGTCCCCTGTCACAAGGACTGATCCAGAGGACCCATGGAGGAGGTTATCCAGCGGATTCTGGAGGGGAGGGCAGCGGGGAATTGGGGATAACAACTTATTGTTTGCCCACTATATATTGTAACTCATTATGGACAATAAAAAATAAATAAATAAATAAATAAATAAATAAATAAATAAATAAATAAACCAATGTAACTCATTATGGACAATAAAAAGAAAAGAAAAAAATATGAATTTGAAAATAAGATTTTTTTAAGTTAAAAGGCTCATGTATCATGGGCTGATCTTGAACTCACTATATTGCTATGGATGACCTACTACTCTTCTGTACTCCTAGAAGGCTTCTGTCATGAATAAAATACATAGCAAAATAAGGGACAAATAACATTATTGATATCTTAGTTGGTATGCACAGAAAAAACAATAGTAGAGATTAGAGAGATATTGGTCCTTCTAAGAGTGAAATATAGCTCTTTTGCCTCCTACAATTTCTCATTAAACTTTAAGAATTTTTACCATATTTTCTTCTCTGTGTCTCTCTGTCTTTTTCTCAGTCTCTCTCTCACTGAAGGCAAAACCCAGGGTGGTGTATATGCTATATAAGCTCATCATCACATTTCCCAATTTCTGAAGTAAGTGCAAGAGTTTAGTAAGAAAATGAGAATGGCTAAGAAAGACCAGTCCAGAGATGTTAGCAATCTTTTGGTGCTATGGAGACAAATCCCTGCTGGGTCAAAAGGGTTGACAATCAATCCCTGTCTCTTTGTTGGGATCATCAGAAGGGTATGCTGGAAAGTAATTGATTCAGAGGTTGAATTTTATACATCCTGCAATATGGCTACCATTGTATCTGCATTGCAAAAAAATGAATATACTCTTTCACAGGAAAAAATCAGATCCTCTACAAATTTTTATACTCAAAGTCTGACAGTCAGCAAAAATGCTAAATAATGGAGTCAAGTCATCAAAATCCAAGAGACAAGAGAGTACTAGACCCCATAAGTGCTATCATTATTGGTGATAGCAAGAAATGATTACAGGGTAATTGTGTTTAATATATTCAAGTAAATAACAGGAAAATTGGAAAAAAGACAAAATTTTAGAGGAATTTTACAGAAAATTTTAAGCTACTGAAGTAACAAATCTAAGTATGAAGCATACTCCCATATTGTTAGCACTCAGGAAATGAGGGCTGGATAGTTATGGTCAATGCTGGCCTAGGGTATATATCAAAATCCTATCTCAATATCAGAAAAATTAAAAAAGGAAAGAAGAAAGTGAAAGAGAAAGGGAGAACAAAATCAGATGGACATTCTAGAATCAAAAGGAAACAGAACTGGGAATGAAAAATGCATTGTTTGGCTTTAAAAGAAGATTAGAAAAGAAACAAAATGTTTGAAAAAACTAGAATGCAGATTAATAGATAATAATGAAAACAGAAACATTTGGAAAAATAACTGGGTGTGATGGTTAAGCTCTGTTGTCTACTTGATCAGATTAGAAATAAAGAATGTTCCTCTTGGCCAAGTCTGAGAAGGTGCTGCATGTCCTTCATTCAGAGTGGGCAGCCTTTCAGGTAGAGTTGGGGTTACTGCATATAAGAACACTCCAGGAGAATGACATGTCTTTTTTGGTCCAACTTCCCATGCTACTCACTGGCTCCACTTGATACTTGCTCATGCATGCATATACTATTGTCTCTCCAACCTGAATCCAGCCTCATAATGGGAGTGCTTCTGGCAGGAATCACAAAAACATTTTATTGAACTAGAAGCTAAGAGTTTTCCCTGGCCACTTTTTGCTCCTGTGGTCCTTCAGTCAACTGACTAAGAAAGCAGGTATTAATGGTAACAGGGGAGATTTATCCAGAGTACTTGGGTGAAATTGAAATGCTCCTCCACAATTAAGGTAAGTTAGATGACGTCTGGAAGGCAGGAGATCATTTAGGGTGCATCATAGTGTTACCATGTCCTCTGATCAAGGGCAACAAGAAACAACAATAACCTATTCATTGCAGGGTAATAAAAGGCTCAGATCCTTCAGGAATGAAGATATGGATCAACTCTAGGCAAATAAATACAAGAATTCTGAGGAACTTCTTGAGGGTAGAGGCAATACAGAATGGATAGTAGAAGAAGGTAGTTACAAATACCAACCAAGGACACATGAAAAGATATAAAAACAAGGATAGTTATTGGCAAAAATGGCTTTGTTCCATTCGTTATGCATACTCACACAAATAAGATACTTTTGTTTTTCTTTCCTTCTTGTCTTTATTACATAATTGATATTGATTTGGATATTATCATTAGTTAAGAGCTATTAAACCCCTAAATAAATTACTGGATATTAGAGAATAAACATTCAACAGGGGATCATGAGATCTTTGTAAGTAAATTAGTATCCTTATTGTTGCTACAAGAAAATTTCCTGACCAAATTCAGCCTAAAGGAGGAGTGGGCTTATTTTAGCTTACATTTCTAGGTTGCCGTTTTTCATGGTGGAGAAGGCACTGCTGCAGAATCTTGATGAAACCTGAAGTGGGCTCAAAGTGAGAAAGCAGAGACTATGGAATTATACTCAGCCAGCTTTCTTTTTTATATAGCATAGGATCCCAAGTCCATGAAATAATACAACCTCCCCATAAGTGGGACTTGCCAGTTTAGTTAGACTAATCAGGTAATCACTCAGAGTTATGTCCAAAGGCAAACCTAATCTAGTTAATCTCTCCCAGGAGATTTTAGGCCCTGTCAAACTGTCAATCAATATTATCATAATCAGTATGAATCTATAGTATAATTTTTAGACCCAGAATTGTGTTCTTTCTATATTGGTTTGCTTAGGCTGTCTGTGGCCTTTTGTGTTTCCTGATTAATTGATAGATTGTTTATGCTTGTTCTGAAAAGAAAGTCAGAATTTGATAAGGATGGTATTAAATCTGTAGATTATTTTTGGTAATACAGCCATTTTCACAATATTGATTCTGCCATTGAAGGGTCACTGAAGGTCCCTCCAAATCCTGGTATTTTATTTCTTATTTTCATTATTGGATAAAAGTTATTTTAAGGGCCTGAAATATATTGTTTATGCTTTTCTTGCTTTTATGGTTACTAAGGAAAGATCATATATTATTCTGGTATCCTTGCCTTTGTGTATGAACACACATTTACCCTTTTGTCTTTTAGCATTGCTTCTTAGTAACTTTGATATTTGAACATCATGGAAAACATCATGGAAAATCTCTTCTTCGTTTGGGTATATGGGCTTCTAAATGCCTCCTGTAATGCATGTTGACTTCTTTCTCTAGACATGAGAAATTTTCTGTTATGGATGTCTTTGAATGAACCTTTAATTCATCTACATGTTATCTCAGCTAATTATACCCTGTGGATTCTAATATATAATATATAATATATTCCTTAAATATATCCCTGACATCTTGGAAAGATTGTTTATGATACTTGTTTCTTTTGCTTTCTTATGTATTTGTGCATATTATTGTCTCAAATTTGTATTCCATCTGAAATCCAATTTTCTTCATGGTCTTGACTATTGGTAATGTTCATTTTATGGTTTTAATTTATGTGATTGCTTCCTTTATATCTACAATTCCTGTTTGGCTCTTTTTCAGTGTTTTCATTTCCTTGGAGAATTTATTCTCCATGGTTTGGACTTTCTCCTCCAATTTGCTTACAGTTTTATTTACTTTGAGAACTATCTTGTCAAGATGTTGAATGGATAACTTTAGTTCATTCCTCTGATTGATTCTTGGATATGTCATTCATTCTCAGAAGTATGATTCTGAATTCTTTCTCTGATACTTCCTTTATGTTGGTTTTTATAGAATTTCCCTATAGGAGAGTTGGGAGGCTGGAAATAGGTTGAGATGGGTTGATCTCTTATATACTGTATGTGATTTTGTGATTCTGCATCTGATGCCAATTTAACTTGCTGCTCTTTTCATTATTAGTTGTTGGCTTGATTTTTGTTCTATAGGACCTCTGGCAGGCTATTTCAGGAGTGATTGCATTCATTGCAGCAAATATTGAGGTTGATTAGCAGAAGTACATACCTGTTGTTTGTCAACAAATGTGATTATGCATAACTGTAGATGACCCTTTGTATTACACTTGTGAATCTGGGTGGCACTTACCAATAGAAGACTCATGTTAAGCTGACTGTAGTTCTCCAGTGGGAGTGAGCTAAGTAGTCACAGTGCAGATGCCTGCCTACTGTTGGACTTCCACCTGACTGCCACAACTCTGATTGTCTGGAGATCCCCCATGTGGGTTGGATAGGCAGGTTTAGTGACTGCGCCTGCCTTCTGTCTGACTTCTGCCTGTTCCTTTCCATAGAAATCCCCCATGAAGCCAAGCGGGTGGTCCAGCTTCAAGGGCCTACTGTCAGCAGATCTTATTAGCTTTAGATTCCCCTCAGTGTCTAGGTATTTCTACCTGCCTTCTGGCTTCTTTCTGCTGAAATGCTTACTAGATGTTCCCCAAAGTCCCCTGTGTGGTTTGAATGGGTGATCAGGTGCTTGGTCTGCCTTCTGCAAGGGGAACTGATTGGAGATACCCTGTGCAAGGCCAAGTGGGTGGACTGGGTACTGAGTCTTACATTAAGCTACTTAAACTCATTGGCGATCTCCTGTGTAGGCTGTCTGCTTTCTGCTGGTTATGTTAGCTGAAGATTCCCTAAAGTTATTATTTTAAATTAGGTATTTTAATAACATGTAAAATCATATATGAGAATGTCTGGGAAAAGGGGCCAGTAGTTAAAGGTGTTGTTTATCAAAGTGTGGTGGCCAGGGGTTCAATTCCCAAACTATCCACACATAAGCCAGACATAAACAGACCGAAATTGTCTGGCATTCATCAGCAGTGGCAAGAGGCCCTAATGTATTTGTGCACATACATGCACACACACACACACACACACACATACACACACACAATTTTTTAAACCAGGTGTATTTTGGAATATAGACACAATAAAACACTTATATGCTGTGCATTATGTGGGTGTGTGCTTGCAGTTTTGCACATGCCATGGTGTTTGTATGGTGGTCAGAGGACAACTTTCCAGGTCAGTTCTCAACTTCCACCTCATTTGAGTCAGTATCTGTCCTTGTTCACTGGTCACTATTCTGTTAACCAGAGTAACTAGTCTTCAAGATTCTTGTAAATTCTCCATCTCCCATATAGCTTTAGTTGGAGTAGGATTACAGAAGCCTGCCACAACTGCCAGCTTTTCATGGGTTCTGGTGATCTGAATACGAGTACTCATCCTTGTGCAGCATTTTTTCCACTGAGCCATCTCTCAAGCCCCAAAAAGCTTTCCCCAACCATGTTTAGAGAAGCTCAATTCATAATAGCAAAGAATTGAAGTCAACCAAAATGTCCATTACTGGACAAATGGATATCAAAGTTGTGGTACACAAACACTATGGAATTCTGCACACCTGAAAGGAAAAATGACAATGAAATTTAAAGGAAAGTGGATGTACTTGGAACAGATTAATTTTAGCAACCTCACTCAAGAACAGAGTCAAGTGCCTCATAATCTTCCTCATATGTGGTTCCTAAACAGGTGAAGCCTGAACATTAAGAAAACCTGTCATTGAACTGAGAGTCTGTAAAAGGGATGGAAAGAATTGGGGGTATAATGGGAGGGTGGAGGGACTCATACAATAAACTAATGAGTCAAGACCATAAAATCCCAACTTTCATACAGTAAGCTCCTGAGGAAACTGTGGGCACCACCTTGTATGAGGGGCCATGAATAGAATGGGAGGAAGCCTAAACCCAAGAAAAATTGCTCATGTCTACATCTCCCTGTCGCAGTTATTGATTCCTTCTCACACTGAGCTATTGATCCGAGAGATACACGAAGTTCCCAAAATGAGACAGACAATTGTCAAACCTCTTGAATACCTGCTCCAGGTCCAAGAAAAGACCCTATTGATAAATAAGAGTGTCATAAAACAACATCACAAGACTCTGCTACAGAACTTTAACCAGTTCCCAGATGGTAGCATATGTAACATTGGAAGGTGTTACATGAGCTCCCAGAGGAAATTTGTCAATGATATTTGGAGAGAACAGAGACTACTGATATACAATAGAGACAGTTGTCATGCAAATGCTGAACCCACTACTATATGGAAGAGATGAGCAAATCAAGAAGTGCTAATCTGTGCAATAGTGGCACTAAAACTACTAGGGTAATCAATGGCTTACTGATTGGCTAAGACATCCGTTCAATGAGAGGGAACCCTTAACTGGAACTGGGAAGCATGACAAAATTCTATGGGTACCAAAAATCTGGGCTCCAAGGGGAAATTCCCATTACCAGAGAGCTACAGAGAGTCTACACTCATTATAATCTTGCCAAAATAGCAATACTTTTCTCATTTAACCTACACTGATACTCACTCTCTGTTGGGGATTCTGTTTGTATTTTCCAGAAGGCAGTGAAAGAGTTGGGAACAATGCAATTCATTGAAGACATGGGATGGTGGCTGACATCCTGGCAGTAGATGAACCACCCCTGGCCTATCATACAGTGCACAAATGAAACCTATGAGAAAGTGAGGAGATATACAGGAGGACAATCACCACAGCCAATCAGATAACCCATGAATGTTCAAGGAAGACAGACACCAATGATACATAACACAACCCAAAACAGAAGTCCAGAGACATTTAAGATCTCAACAATAAAGCAGACTTAAAACTCACCCACCATGACTCAGGGAACTGAGTGGAAAAGGGGGCACAAAGATTGTAAGAGCCATGGTGGGGGAGAATATTCAGTGACATTGCTTCCCTCAGAAACAACACAAAAAGGGATAAGAAAAAAAAACCTGGCTACTTCTGTTGCAGTTCATAACCCCCTATCCTATGGACAGATTCCCTTATGCTCATTGAGGAGGGACACCAGTGGGTAGGAGATAGAGAGGAGGGAAATGGGGGCACCATCACAAGATTTGCTTATATAATATATATATAATTATTCATAATACAGATATTAATTTAAAAAAGCAAAAAGAAGGAATAAAATATTTTTTTCAAAACCATTGACAAAGTGTATATGAGAGCTGCATCATACATATTAGATATCACCATAGTGACTTTTCCTGGTTGATTTTTTGTTCTCTAAAATTACATGAAATTATTATTTAAAATTTTTCCATACATGTCTTCTTTAAGAATTTAATGTTCATTAAGGCCCATAGTAATACGGTAAAGTATGCTAAGCTTGTTACTGGCAAGAACATAATTAATTATTTCTTTTTTTATTGTCCATAATGAGTTACATTGTTTAATGGGCCAACAATGAGTTGTTATCCCCAATTCCCCATCGCCCCCCCCTCCCCATCCCCAGTCAGCTGGATATCCTCCTCCCTGGGCCGTCTGGATCAGTCTTTGTAGTAGGGGACCATGGATAGCCTAGTATTCAGCCAGGTTCTCCTGACCCAAGTGTGTTGTTACTGAGGGGTGCCATGCCTCTGATAATCTCCCCCACCATGGCTCTCACAAGCTTTCCACCTCATCTTCCGCTCAGTTCCCTGAGTCATAGTGGGTGAGTATTAAGGCTGTTTTAATGTTGTGAGCTTAGGGGGTTTTGTGTCGAGAAACGATGGTTTCTGTCTCAGTGGCTTATAATGGCTGTGGCTCTGGGTCCCTTGTTTATCCCTTTATTCTATGCAGGGTTCCATATGGATCCTCCACAATATGACTGTGGTGGCTCATCTCTTGCCAGGATCTCAGCTTTCTGCCTGCAGTCGGTTGGTAGGGTTATTTAGGCCACAGCTCTCTCGCTGCATCCTGAAAAATACAAACACAATCTCCATCGGAGAGTGAGATCAGTATAGGTTAACAAATATATACCATACTGGATTACCTAGATTCTGTTTTTAGTAGTCTCCCCGTCAGTCGCTCACATAGTGCATCTTTTCTTGGGAGCCCAAGAGTATGGGATCCAGTGAATATTGCCCTGAATCCCCAGTTCCAATCAAGGGTTCCCCCTCACTGAGTGGACTATTTGGCCAAATTTAATAGCTATTCATTATCTCCCCCAAGCCCAGGCTCAAGCATTGCATAAGTGCTCCTTTCTTGGTTTACTGTTCTCACCCAAGTTTGAAATCCCACCAGCAGTACATGAGGGTTCCTTTTTCTCCCGCATCCTCGCCAGCAACGATTGTTGTTGGTTTTCTTTATGATTGCCATTCTGAAAGGGGTAAGATGGTATCTCATTGTGGTTTTGATTTGCATTTCCCTGATGCATAAGGATGTTAATCACTTTCTTAGATGTGTCAAGGCCATTTGTGTTTCCTCCTCAGTGAATTCTCTGTTGAGATCAGTGCATCATTTTGTGAGGGGGCATTTTGGGTTTTTGTTATTAATTTTTTTGAGTTCTCCATAGGTTCTGGAAATGAGGCGTCTGTCTGAGTTGTAGCTGGCAAAAATCATCTCCCAATTTGATGGGGGTCTACTAGCTCTGAGTATGGTTTGTTTGTCTGTAAAGAAGCTTTTGAGCCTGATCAGGTCCCATTGGTTAAATGTTTGTTGTATTTCCTGGGCTGCTGGAGATTTGCTCAGGAAATTTTTCCCTACTCCTATTTCATGTAGAGATGCTCCTATTTTTTTCTTCCAGGGTGTTCAGGGTTACAGGATTTATATTCAGGTCTCTGATCCATTTGGAGTTGATTTTGGTGCATGGTGAAAGGAGTGGGTCTATTTTCATTTTTTTACATGTGTTTATCCAATTCCTCCAGCACCATTCGTTGAAGATGCTATCTTTGGCCCAGCATACACTGTTGGCCCCCTTGTCAAAGACCAAATAACTGAAGTTACTTCCAATTAAAGCTGGGTCTTCACTCCTGTTCCATTCATCCGTCTGTCTGTTTTTATGCCAGTACCATGCTGTTTTAGTTACTATGGATTTGTAGTATGTTTTGAAGTCAGGCGTGGTGATACCTCCTAAATAGGATTTTTTACTTAGAATAGTTTTGGCTATCCGAGGTCTTTTGCCCTTCCAAATAAATTTAGAGATTATTTTTTCTGTGTCTGTGAAGAACGAGGTTGGGATTTTTATCGGCATAGCATTGAATCTGTAGATCGCTTTTGGCCTGATTGCCATTTTTACTATATTGATTCTCCCTAACCATGAGCATGCACTATCTTTCCATCTTTTCACATCCTCCTCTATTTCCTTCTTAAGTGTTTCTATATTTTCATTATATAAGTCCTTTACAACCATGGTTAGTGATATTCCAAGGTATTTGATTTTCTTTGAGGCTATAGAAAATGGGACAGTGTCTCTGATATCTTTTTCTGTCTGCTTGTACTGTGCATATAGAAAGGCTACTGATTTTTGTGTGTTGATTTTGTATCCTGCCACGTTGCCGAAGGCATTAATCACCTTCAAGAGTTTACTGATACTATTCTTTGGGTCTGATATATAAAGGATCATGTCATCTGAAAAGAGGGATAGTTTAATTTCTTCCTTTCTGATTTGTATCCATTTTATGCCCTTTTCCTGTCTTATCATTTGGACTAGAACTTCAAGCACTATGCTAAAGAGCAGTGGTGAGAGTGGACACCCCTGTCTTGTTCCTGAATTGAGTGGGAACTCCTTGAATCTTTCCCCATTGAGAATGATTTGTGCTTTAGGAGTTCTATAAATTGTCTTTATTAAATTGAGTTATAGGCCATCTATGCCTATTCTTTCCAGAGCTTTGAACATGAAGTGGTCTTGAATTTTGTCAAAGGCCTTCTCCACATCTGTTGAGATAACCATGTGCTTTTTGTGGTTGATTAATGTGATGTATTACATTTATTGACTTGCATAGATTGAACCATCCCTGCTTCTCAGGGATAAAGCCAACTTGGTCAGTGTGGATATTTTTGATTTAGCATTGTATTCGTTTTGTTAGGACTTTGTTAAGGATTTTTACATCTCAGTTAATTAGAGATATGGGTCTGTAGTTCTCTTTTCTTGTTGTATCCTTGCCTGGTTTGGGGATTAGGGCAATGGTAGCTTCATAGAAGGTGTTTGGAATCCTTCCCTCGTTTTCTATGCTTCTAACAAGCTTCAGAAAGAGTGGTTTCAGCTCTGTGATGAAGGCTTGGTAGAATTCAGCTGAGAAATCATCTGGTCCTGGGCTTTTCCTTTTGGGAAGGTTTTTGATTACATCTTCAATCTCTGTGGTTGTGATAGGTTTATTTAGTGCTTTTATCTGCTCTGGGTTAACTTTGGTAGTTGGTAGGTGTCCAAAAACTTACCATTTATTGTCTAATTTTGTGGAGTAGAGATTTTGGAAGTATGACCTGATGATTGTTCCAATGTCTTCGGGATCTATTGTGATCTCACCATTTTCCTTTCTGATTTTGTTGATTCGGGCTTTCTCATTTCTTCATTTGATTAGATTGGCCAGGGGTTTGTCAATCGTATTAACTTTTTCAAAAAATCATCTCTTTGATATATCTATTTTTTAATCATTTTCCTTATTTCCAATTTGTTAATCTCAGCTCTGATTTTAATTATTTCCTTCTGTCTTGCGCTCCTCGGGTTAGCTTTTTCCATCTGTTCCAATGATATTAGGTGGGTGGTTAGGCTATTGATTTGAGACCTCTCTGTCTTTGATATGAAGGCATTTAGCGCAATGAACTTTCCCCTCAGGACTTCCTTCATTGTGTCCAACATATTCTGATAAGATGTGTTATTGTCATTATTTATATTTTTTTTTTGCTCAGTTAAGTCTTTATCAGATAATTTGACTGGAGCCTAGATGAAAGGGAAATCCATAGAACTTAAAGGGTAAATGAATGCATATTAAAGCTTACATTTCATTTCCAGAAAAGCAGGGGGTTAGAATCAGAGGAAAGGATAGCATACAGGCAAGTGGAGGGACAGAATATAGTTGGAGGTAGGGTCTAGGGGATAAAAGGATAAAAGGAGATGTAAATGGGAGGGCAGGCAGAGATATACTCAAAATAAAATTTTAAAAAAATGAATATGTTCCATGGAATCTTTGCTCCTGGACAGGAGGCTAAAAGATATAACCCTCCAAAGTAATAGTGCTATATCATCTGGTAAGAAGGGCCCTGAAGAGGGTGGGGTGAAACCTAACACTAACATGTTTGGTTCTGGCTTCCAATTCCCAATACCAGAAATCAGTTACTATTGAGCTGTTGACCAGACTGACCTATGGGGTCCACAAACAAGTTAGGCTTCTGTGAAAGCACTTGAATACCCGCCGAGGTAAAACATGAGACCAAATTGCTAAAGACACTGCAGACTGCTTATACAAAATATCGAGAGACCTGGCTGGAACCTGAAAGGAAGCCAGTCCCCAGATGATTATCCCATACATTTCTGGAAAGTGCTACATGGGCTGCCAAGGGAAACTGCCTAACAATGTTGGGAGAAAGCAGAGGACACTGCTTTGCAACAGCACCCAGCATGACAAGATGTACACATTTATGCAATAGTGGCACTCAACCTAGGTAGGTTATCATGGCCTCTATGATTGGCTACTAGATGCTCTCAGTAGCACAGAACCCTTAGCTGGAACTGGGGTCCTAGTAAAATGCCTATGGAGACCAAGAATCTGGACTCCAAGGGAAAGCTTCCACTAACCATGGGCCTAAAGAGAGGATATTCCAACTATAATCTCACCAAATTGACAATGCTTAGACCATTTGACCTATGCTGATCTCACTGTCCATTGGAGAATCTGTATTTTTTCAGAAGGCAGCGTGAACTGAGGACAATATAATCCTACCAGTAAAACCAGAATTGACAGTAGATTCCCTGGCAAGAGATGAACCACCATAGCACAACAGGTTAGGGCCCACTTGAAACCACTGAGGAGGTGGCATGATGAGCAAGAGTGCTGCTCTCACAGCGAGCCTGTCAACTTATACCAGAATGATGGAGACAGACACAGAAGATACTGAAAACGTTCAAAAGCAGAATTCCATAACCTGCTAAGAACTCAATCCTACAGTAGAATTAAACACCCACCAAGTCTCAGGGAATTTTGTGGAAGAGGTAGGCAGAAAGACTGTAAAAGCCATGGAATGGGGGAAATACCAGAGGCATTGCCTGACACCCAGTAACTGACTGCTGCTAGCACAAGTCATAGGCCTCAACCCCACAATGACCAACATATGACTTGTTCATGTAAAGTTTCTACTTAAAAATAATAATAACAACAATAATAAACGACGTAACTCCTTTAGAAAGTGAGAGAGATATAGAGAGATTGTTTGGGTGGAAGCACACTACTTTGGTTGAAAAGAGTTTTACCCTAAAATCACAGGATTTTGCTGGTAAAACCAAATGCCAGAGATGGTTCACTGCCCACCACAGTCAACAACGAACTTTTGGATAAGGAGGTGGATGAAACCACCAAAAAAAAAAAAAAATGCAGGTCATTTCCAAAACACTTGGTTGCCCACCAGAACTAGATGGTAAGACCCTATAGCAAAAGACAGCATGGGTAATAAAGCCCTTTTTAATAAATTACTCTTAAGAAATTGAATTAAAAACTAATATTCATATTTTTGGAAAAATATGTAATAGGTGCTTTGAAAAAATTACATTTTTTTGTTTCTGCATCTTATTTTGACAATTTTAATATATAAAATTGTTGAAAGACTAGCACTTATTTGTTTATATATTTTGACCTTCATTCATTAGTCTTTGACTATTTATTTTGTTTTACAAAACTCTAATGAAAGGAACCTGCAGGTGCCACCTTTTACTCCCAAAAATTTCAGCATATATGTACTTTCTAATGAATAATGTTATTTTCCATGACTTTAATACTAGTATAACACATGCAAATAGCATAAAGACAAATTAATAATACCTAATATATATTTTTATTAATTGTAATTGTTATTTTTTTTTCAGTTCTGGATGTAAACAAGATATCATGTATTATATTATTGAGCTATAATGCTGTTTTACTCTATTCTGATAAGTAACGGTCCTTACTTCCTATGTATTTTATGCATTTATTTTTTGAGACCTCAATATATTATTGCCAATGCAATGTGTTTCTGAAGTTATCTTTATTGCTTTAAAAGGATAAAAATTTTTATTTTGAAATTATTGCACTGAGAGGTGATATTAATTAGTAGGCTGGGGCATCTTTTCTTGAGAGGGTAGATAGAAACAAGAGTAACACATTAACTTATTAAGAAATGTCTTCCCTAAAATGTGATGTATTTTAATAGCTATTTTTTAGATCTCTAAGCCTTTCATTTTTGATTGAAATACTGACTTAAAATATTTACTTCACCTTTAAATTTGTAGTCAAATATCATTTACACTGCTATAAAAATTTAATATTCCAGAAATAATTCTCCTCATAAATGAAGCAGTCATCAAGAGAATTTCTTAATACATCTGACCTTCCAATCAAAACAGTTCTAGTGTTAGAGGACATTCCAAAGATAGAGCCCTCCTTTCAAAGGTAACAGCATATATATTTATTCAACAAGGCAGCTTTCTCCAAATGTCAAAATTTTAGCCCTAAGGCATTTTTTTCTCGACACATTGTAGAAAATAAAGCTGTTTAAATAAAACTTCCATTTCTTTTGGCATTCGTTTTCACAATCCATCTCTAATAGAAAGAATTTCTAATAATCTGATTATGATGAGTCTGTAGTGAGTGGAAGTCAAACCCTCTAATATTTTCTGAATTTTCTCATTTTTTCCTGTGCTGATACTTTTTTTTTTACCTTTTATTAGCAGCTTCCAGAATTATAGACAATAAACCATGAGAATTCCCTCCTGGCCCCCATTTTTCCTCTCACAAATACACCCTCCATCATATCCACTCCCTCTCTCAACCAGTCCCTATTTTGTTTCCATGTCATCTTCTTTTCCTCCTAAGATAAAGGTCTGATGCAGGCAGTGTCAGGCACTGTGAAGTCATAAATATCAAGGACATTTTATGTCTGGAAGATTGCGTTGTAAGCACTTCTATTCTTCTTTCCCTCACCTCTTCTGCAATGGAATCTGAGCCTCGGAAGGTGTGATAGAGATGTCTCAGTGCTGAGCACTCCACTGTCCCTTCTCAGCACAATGGTGTTTTTTGAGTAATCCCAGTGATCACCACCATCTGAAAAGGGATGCTTCTCTAGCCAAAAGTGGGAGTAGCATTATTATATGGGTATATGCATTAAAAATGCTTACATTGCAGATTGGTGGGCATAATATATGCTTTTAGCCAGATATCATCAGGCGTTACTACACTAGGGTCCAAGACCTCCCCACCATAGGCCTTCGACTAGGTCTTCAGTACCAGTCATACATTCCTTCCCATAGAGTGGGCCTCCAGTTCAATTAGAGAGCTTGGTTTTTCCATAACAGACATTCCACTATTGGACCAGTTACATATTTGGGCTGACTGGCCCATCTTAAGGCTTGCAAGGTCCACTGCTGTTCGCCACCATTGATGTCTTCTCTCTCCCATAGGGCTGCATGCAGCATAGCTTTTACCAGTTTTCTGTCAGCTGATTAAAATGAAGGAGTTTTCCAGCTCAGCTCCACCTTGATTTCTCAGTGAACTTCAGCACAAGGATATAGAGTCTTCACAAATAGGCTCTTAACATCTAGTTCTTTTGGGCCACCAAGAGCTTTGGCAATGGCCTGTAATTTTTTTTTTGGGGGGGGGGCTCAAGAACCTCCCTGGCCAACAACTCACTGGAAGATATCCCATCCCTGGCATGAAAAATTTTCTAGTAACTATCTATGGCTTCTTGTTGTGCCATTATTCAAAGAAGTAGGTTTCCATGTGGCTTATTCTAAACCTTTTAAATTTTGATTAACCCTCCTCTCACCCTTCCTTTACTCAGTCACTTCTTCCCCTGACCACACTTAATATGTTCATGTATATTCACCTTAAGTTTTTCCCTTTCCTCCCTCCCTTTTAGCCCCTTTCTAGCTTACTGGCCCCTACTATTGGCTTTTACTCCTACTCATATACAAATCTAAGGCTCTACTATTATGTTCTGCATTTTCCCATTTTCCTCTGCTGATATTTGTTTTTTTATTATAAATGAATTGGCTGATATTTCATATATATTAGTATTACAGATTTATATGATAGCTATTATTGCTCCCCCATTTCATAGACAAGGATGCAAAAAAAATAAAAAATACTGCAAATTAATTCAGAAGCTAAGATTTACACTAATTCAAGGTTTTCACCAACTTGATGTCACTCCAATATCAAAATTATGAAAGACAATCTAAAATCAAAAGGGGAAATCATTCATTCTATGTATTATAGTATCCAACAAAGTATATTTAAGGGCTTGTGAGATGGCTTAACAGTTAAGGCCCTTGCCTCCAGTGCCTAAGGCCTCCAGTTCAATTCCCCAGTACCCACATAAGCCAGACCCACAAGGTGGTGTCCCTGGTGCTCTCTCTCTTTCTCTCTCTTTCTCTCTCTCTCTCTGTATCTCTCTGCTTGAAAATGAATAAATAAAATATTTTTAAAAGTTTATTTAAAATGAAGGTTGAATTATCTAAGATATACCTACTTAATTTCACTCTTAGAAATATACTATTAATAAGTACCAAAAATGCTGCATTTATATTCAGCTATTTCTCTATCAGTATGTTAGTCATACATATTGCTGTTGTGATAAAATACACAAAAAACAACTAAAGAGGGAAAGGTTGATCTCAGCTTATTTTCAGAGTTCTCAGTTTATCATTGGCTGGCTTCATTATTTCTGAGCTTGTAGTGAAGCAAAACATCACAGTTGTCGAAGCAGGTGACAGAAGAGGCTGATCCCTTCTGGCTGGGAAGCAAAGAGAAACAGTAACTTTGCTAGCATGTTTCTTCCTTTTTTCTTTGAGGCATAGTGTTGTCTACATTCAGGGCAATTCTTCCTACTTTAGTTTCTGTTTGGAAATACCCTCAAAGATATAAAAGGAGGTTAGCTTCACTAATTTTTAGGCATTTCTCATCAGTCCAATCAATTTGATCACCAGGATTAACCATCACAAGTCCACCCCTAAACATGTCTTTTTTTATTCTATGATTTTTTTGTTCAAATAAAAATGATGACAGTTTCTATATAACATAACTGTCCTGGCTACAACCAGAAACTTAATAACTTTTTCCCTCGTGATATCAATAGTTCCAGCAAAGCTCAAAAGTTCAAGTCCAAACAAAGTCTATTCTGAGACAGAAGACAAACTCTTGAGTGTCAACCCCTGTGTATGTAATTTCAAAATCAAGTTACATTCTTCTAATATGCAATGGTACAAGGCACACATTTCAATATCCTTCAATGGGAAAGGTAAAGTGATAAAAAGTAGGAATGGGATCAAATCATCCCAGAAAAGTGAGCAAATTTATTAGCTACATGGTTAACATCTACCTTTTCCCATTTTTCTAAATCTTATGAGGGTCACCTGCCTTCTGAAATATGACACCTACATTCAGGGCAAGTCTCCATCTTAGTGAATTATCTCTAGAAATAACCTCACAGGCACACTCAATGTGTGCTTTATTTTCTCCTTTATTCATTCCAGGACACAAAATAAACATGTATGACTAAATTTCATGACTTTGGCCAAGTGATTTGACAACTCCAATGAAGAGTAAGAATACACTTTAAAAAATACTTTACACAAAACAGTTATGCATTGATTATGAACCATATTTGGTAGATTTCAAAACCTTTTTAGCTTTCTCCATAATGGCATAGATATGCCATGGTACTTGAGCTGTCATTTTGACTTTCTTAACACCATATAGCAGAAGTAACATGAAATCATTCTCATCCAAGGCCATCAGAATATTTGAATACATTTACTTTCAATATTGGAATTCTACTAGGCCTGTGTCTCCACAATAAATGAGAAACATGTAGCTTAGTAACCACTAGCTATCATCCTATTGGTTGCCTTGACAGCAATAGTGTTGTGAGGTGGAGCCTAATAAAAAGTAATTAGATCATGAGATTCTAACTTTATGATGGGATCAGTGTCACTATTGAAAGGGATCGACTAGTTACTTTGAGACTAGGGTGCTGTAAAAGCAAGTTAAACCCACACTTTATAACTCATTCACGGGTTTTTCTGCCCCACTGTCTTCTATGCTGGGATTATACAGCATAAAACCAAAATGCACTCATCAAATGCTGACACCTTGATATTGAACTTCTCAGCATTTAAATCCATGAGCCAAAGAAATTTCTGTTCTTTATAAAATACCCAAAAATGTGGCAATCTGTTAAAACAACATAAAGCCAACTAAGACATCCCTGTTGTCTCCTTATTGCCTAATCTGATAGGCAAACAACCTCCCAAAGTGTAAGTACATATTTGACTGACAGTTGACTGCATAGCCACGGTTTGAGCCCAGAATAAATCAGAAGAATTGCTCAGATGATCACAGCCCAAATTGTCAACATATAGGATCATGCTTTTTTTGATAGCTTCATTCAATAAAAGTCAATTTATGCAGTATTTCTTACATTCTCTCTTTCTTAATCCTCCAAGTCCAGTTTTTACTGAATATTCACTTACATATGTGACATTTTGCCATTAGTTAAGAGAGAGAAGATAGAATAGAAACATAAGCATTTTTTCCAGCTTTCAATGTGCTCATAGAGAATGATGTATTGAGGGATTATATGCAAGACACAAGATAGGAAATAAGTGCTTTACTGTGGGAACAGGTTAGATCAGTAAGAATACAAATCCATCTTTCCAGGGTACTTGATTTCTACTTAATGTAAAGATCTGTAGACAGTGTAGACATACTTGTTCCTATGCTTCCATTGCAGTGAATGCATACAAAAATATTATTAATAGTCTTTTAGTACTCACACAGTGATTTAGAAATCATTTATTATGACATTTTCAGATACATTTTTATTCAATCCCATCCTTCTCCTTTTATTCCCCTCCCCATGCTCCCAAATTCCCCTTTCATATGGTTTTAACAACTTTAACCACTGATTAGATATTTTTTAAAAAACACTGTTGAGTGCCTTCCAGCACTACACTAACTGTCTTCTGGGGGCTGGATACCATTCTGGACGTTGAAGGGTTTCTCGATGCTGATCGATGCAGTCTGTGGTTTCTTCAGTAACAGGGTTTTGCCTCAGGCCTGGGGAAAGCACTCAAGAGCTTTGACAGAATTCTGTCTTGTTGTTGGAATCTCATGAGTCGCTTTGGTCAACAGCTCAATGAGGGAAGGAACCAGTGGTTGGAACCAGGGGTTGTCAGGGTGTTCTAATTAATCACAGGCTTAAACTCTGTCCCCTACTACTACTCATGGTCCCTCTTGTCACGCGACGCTCACTACTTTCTCAATAGGTTACAGTATGCTCTTAAGGATTTTATAGTTTTGAACCTAATATGGTTTACCCTCATGTTTAAGCCATTCCCCTCCCCCATCCCTTACCCCGCATTCATAATGTCTCACTAAACAGAGACAATTGACACGAAACACAATCTGCAGCCATGAGTAGGCTGACCACACCTCCTACTGGGAGGGAACAGTGAACCAACAAAGGAGCACTTGGTGTAATGGAGGAGCCTGGGCCTGGGGGAGACAATCAACAGCTTTCAAATTCGACCAATTTTCCACTAAGTGAGGGGGACCCCTTGTTTGGAACTAGGGATTCAGGGTGATAGGCACAGGATCCCGTACTCTTGGGCTCCCAAAACAAGATGCAATATGGGAGCGAGTGACAGGGAGACTACTAAAAATAGAATCTAGGTAATCCAGAATTGTGTATATTTGTTAACCTACACTGATCTCACTCTCTGATGGAGATTGTGTTTGTATTTTTCAGGATGCAGCGAGAGAGCTGGGGTCCATCTAACCCTATCACCGACAGTAGGCCGATAGCTGAGATTCTGGCAAGAGAGGACCCACCACAGTCATACAATGGAGGATCCAAATGGAACCCCGCAGAGAATGATGGGATGAACAAGGGGCCCACAGCCACAGCCATTAAATCAATACAGGATAAGCCAGTGAGACAGAAACCAATGATTTCGACACAAAGAACTCTAAGCTCACAACCTTAAAGCAGCCTTAATACTCATCCACCACGACTCAGGGAACTATGCGGAAGAGGGGGCGGAAAGATTGTAAGAGCCATGGTAGAGGAGATTATCCAGAGGCATGGCCAGGAGAACCTGGCTGAATACTAGGCTATCCATGGTCCCCTGTCACAAGGACTGATCCAGACGACCCATGGAGGAGGTTATCCAGTGGAGGGGGGAGGGGAGGGCAGCGGGGAATTGGGGATAACAACTCATTGTTTGCCCACTAAATGTTGTAACTCATTATGGATGATAAATAAAAATAAAATAAAATAAAATACATGAGAAAAAAAAACATACTGTCTGCTTTTCAAAAATAAATCTAGAATGAATCTTGAGGTAGTCCATATATCTTCACTATGTTTTCTCAAGTAGGCACTGCATATGTAAATTTAGAATACATGCAATATTTTATGTTTTCAATTAGCAATAATTGCACCTTGGATAAACCTCATTGCCTACGATACAGCCATTGCGCAAAGCTCAAGAATACATGCAATATTTTATGTGACAAGTAACTTATCCTTCTTTAAAAATTTATAAAAATATATATTAAATAGCTTTCAAAATACGAAGTCAATAAAAGGCTATAGTCTTGAGATGCAAGGAAATTAATTTTGAAGCCACAGCTAATAGAATAAATAGCAAATAATAAATATTTTAGGTAGAATGAGCAATGTTTATAATACTTAAGAAAGTTTAATAGATACATTTTTATAAGGCAAAATCTCCAAATGATTAACTAGAAGTTCAAAGGCGGGCATGGTGAAACACGCCTTTAATTACAGCACTCGGGAGGCAGAGGTAGGAGGATCACCATGAGTTCAAGGCCACCCTGAGACTACATAGTGAATTCCAGGTCAGCCTGGGCTAGAGTGAGACCCTACCTCGAAAAACCAAAAATAATAAAATAAAATAAAAATAAAAAATATGAAGTTGATAAGATATTATATTGACAACATCTGGAGATAATTCCAAATAAAATTATTTTTCTAAGTATGTGAAATAATTAAATGTGTCACAAACTAAAGCAGTTACTTAACTGTTTCATCCAAATTCCCACTTCATCTACCCTCAAAATTCTGAAAAAAAAATAGCCATATAATGTGTCTTCAAAGTAGTTTATTGGAAAAACACTGCTTTGTAGGCAAAATGTCATAATAAACTCTGGAGTCCTCCATTTCTTTTTTGACAAAATGCAAGTGACTCATCCCCTTTGGTTCTTACAGTATTAAAGAAGATTGTCAAATGGTCACAACTCTGTTCGTCAATGGGTGTTAAAAATCATATTTAATTAAGATAACTTTTACATGAACCTTGTTTTAGGTAATATATCTTTTATTTACATTAGAAACCCTATAACAACAAAAATTTGCTAGATCCAATTACAGAAAACTCTATTTTACAATTCATTAAAAGTCAATTCACTAGAACATGAGCAGAATTTACAACTTGGATCAGAAATTTTTTAACATTTAATTAGAAAATTTCAGAGGGGTGATTTTGGATAGGTCGACAGAGCAAAAGAACTGTCAGGAGTCATACCTCTGGACCTTTGGACATTTTCATCTGCCTCTTCCTTCACTCAGTCTCTCAAAGTTCTTATTCCTTGGGGATCAGCAAGTCAGGACAATATGATAACCCCACCTTTCTTTTCCTAAATAGAGTATCTATTGTACTCAATTTATCTCGAGCTGTATAAGCAAGACTTTGTATAGAAACAAATATGCCTTCAAATAATGTTACAAAGATCAGTCAGCTAAAAGTTCATAGAACCCTGAGCACCTACTAAAAATATTACCTTCAACATAATTTGTATATAATTTGCATGAATACACTTAAAATAATTTTTAAAAACAATATTTTTAAGGAGAATTTTTTTGTAAAACAAAGATTCCATTTATTGGATTGATATGTCCTACAAAAACTACTTGAAAAATCTCAGAAGCAGAGGAAGCAAAATGTCTGAAACTTTTCGAGCTTGGAATTCTGTAAGAGTTCAAAAGATGTTTAGCTAAATTTAAATTAAGAAAGAAATCCAATGTCTGCATTATTTCAACCACTTAAATTTTAATTAAAATAAATTAACAGACCAGGTTTAGGATATAAAATGGATTAGATAGATGACAGCATAAAAATATGGAGTTTAATGGAGCTGAGATATACATTCTAATTTACTTATTACTAAACATTTGAATAAAATGGTTTAGCTAGCATATCAAATAAAATAAGACTAATGATCTGCTCTATGACTTATACATAGTTGAATTCTATGACATTTATAAAATCACTTGTCTCTTAGAATCCAAATTTTGATTAACTAGAATGACTAGAATAAATCATGGCATGTTGCCCATGTTGCCAATGTTAGTCTTCATTATACTTCATTATACTGCTATAATAGAATAACACAGACTGTGTAATACAAAAAGAACAGTGATGTGTTCCCTGTAGTTATGGATGCTGAGAATTCCAAGAATGAGGAAGGAAATCTGGCAAGGGCCTATAAACTGTGTCATTCAATGGCTGTGGTTGTATAATTCAGGTGTCCCCCACAAATCTATGTGTTCTGAATGCTTGATTCCCCAGCTGAGGGCAATATTTGAACCTTCTTGGAACTATGTTGTTGTGGGTGGGCTTATGAGTGTTATAGCCAGCTTCCCCTTGCCAGTGTTTGGCATACTCTCCTGTTGCTGCTGTGCACCTGATATTGGCCAAGAGGTGCTGTCCACCCTCTGCTCATGCAATCATTTTCCCGGCAATCATGGAGCTTCGCCTGGAGTCTGTAAGCCAAAATAAACCCATTCCTCCCATCAACTGCCTTTGATTTTTTTTTTTGTCACAACAACAAGAAGGTTGACTACAATACTTTTGGTACTAGAGAGTAGGATTGGTCTTTCCTGATACAACCCTGATTTTGTGGATTTGGCCTTTTAGAACTGATATGAAAGAAGAATGTGGATGGATGTGAAACCTAGGACTAAGGTACGCTTTGCAGTGCTGTAAGAACAGCTTGACGGACGATTCTTGTCAGAGTTGGAAAGACCTGAATGCAGTGAGAACTATGGACTGTGAGGTTGGGATTATGAGAGTGAAAAAGAACTTTGTTGGGACTGTGAAAGAGTAAGAAGTTTGTGTAAGAGGCTTGCTGCTTCTGCCTGCCTGTGTCCTGAGATTGTGCAGGGTTACTTTGTGTAGAAATGGATTGCCGTGAGCAGATGGAAATGGCACAGAAAAAAAAAAAAAGATAATTCTTTGGTAAAAACTGCTGTCTCTTCAGCTGCCATTGTTTGGGAGATTATAACCATTGAGATTGATCCGGGTGATCTGCATTGGGACAGCAGGAAGAATGAGGACTCTTGAAGTAAGGGTGCTGAATGATGAAGGTTTCCTGTTCTTCAAAGTTTCCTGTGTTCCCCCCTGAATTAAAAATTTTGGTAGCCCATCTGGTACTATGAAGTATATCAAATGTAGGAAGAGAGGATCATTGGGTTTGCAACATGGTTTTGTTTTTTAAAATGGCCTTGGGCAGTGTGAAGCTTCAGCAGGTGTGTGTTGGATTGCTTGCATGGAAGCCCAATGAAGCTATGAGAATGAAACATGAATTGCAATGAAGACCCAGTTAAATGCCAGGACTATGGGATGGTTGCCAAGGAGAGCACCTGATGGAGTTTTCTAGGAGAGAGGGTAGTCCAGCTGGAGTGTCAGAATTGGAACTTCAAGAGACCCATCACTAGTTAATATCAGACTTTGGTTTAGAGTTTTGTGTTTGCCCTGTTTGTTTTAAATCTTGCATTGGTTCAAACTGTTTTTGCTATGCCCAATATAAAATTTGCAATGTGTACGTTCTGTGCTGTTATGTGTTCTTTTTTTTTTTTTTTTTTGCTTTTTACTGGTTTGTTGGTTTGTGATTTTTTTTGTGTATTATGGCTCAGTTGCAAGAATTATGGGGACTTTAGGAGTTGAGCTGAATATATTGCATCCTATATCATGTATGATTATTAGTTTGTGGAGGCCAGGGATGGATTGTGATGGTTTGATTCCCATGTCCCATGCAAACATATGTATTCTGAATGATCGATGCCCAGCTGATGGCAGTTTGGGTATTGCAACCTTATTGGGGCTGTTTTTGGAGGTGGGCTTATGGGGATTATAAACAGCTTCCCCTTGCCAGTGATTGGCACACTATCCTGTTGCTGTTGTCCACCTGATGTTAGCAAGGAGGTGATGACCATCCCTGTGCTCATGCCATCTTTTCCTTGCTCTCACAGAGATTCCCCTCTAGTCTATAAGCCAAATTAACTTATTCCTCCACATGAAGCTTTGTTTTGGTTCTTTTTTGTGCAGCAATGAGAAAGCTCACTACAATAATGGCATAACAGAGAAAGATGATATAACATGCACAAGAGATATCAAAGGAGATCTGAACTTGCTAGCTATTTTTTTTTTACAAAAACATACTCCTACATTAATAATGTCAATCCATTTCTAAGGGCAGAAGAAATAACTTCTTAAAGGTCTCAGTATTCAATACTAATACACTGGAGATTAAATTTCCAACTCGTGTGTACATGGGGATAAATACAAACTATAGAAACTATGCCTTATTTAATGTTCACTTTAAGTACTTTGTGGATACAACACCTTTGTTCAGTTAATTGTAAAATTATTTGTTGGTATCTATACATCTAAAACATAAGCCTCCATATTCTGGATTTAATATATATTTTATAATAAAAAAGATCTTGATATCAGGATATTCAAGGTGAATAACAACAATCAGTGTATATCACTGTACAATGTAAGGGGAAAGGCTTATTCAAAATATTTACCCACCCCATTATCAGAACTGGAAGATAGAATTGAGACACCAGATAGTTCATATAGAGGCAGAAACTATGGGATGAAAATTGAAATAAGTAAGTGAAACTCAGGAGTATCTAAGTGAAATAATAAAAAAAATGGTAAAAAGACAGGAAGCATTCTGGCCCTGAAAGTTCAATGTTGTGTCTTGAGAATGGATTAATTACTGAGCCTCAGTAAAGGCATGTTAGTGCTTGCTTATAATTCAAGGAATTAGGAGGTGCAAGCAGGAGGACTCCTTTGAGATCAAGACTACTATAGCTCCAGAGCAAATACCTGTCTCAAAATAAAAGAGAGGGAGAGAGAGAGACAGAGACAGAGAGATAAAGAGAGAGAGAGTCAGAGAATAGATGCCTGAGACAAATTACTCATGACATTTTTGGAAAATTCCTTTAATTCTCCATTCTTCAGTTTAGGCTTCTAAGAAATGGAATAAAAACAATACTTGCTATGATGCTTGTTTTGATGTCAACTTGACCTGTTACCAATCCACAGTAATCTTGAGTATTGTGTAGCAGATTTCCTCCGAATCAAAGAAAGAAAAGAGATTCAGTGTATTCAGGGAGTCATGTTGTCTATAACTAAATATCCCCCCTGGCAGGGCACTGCAAGAAGTGGGAAAGGGTTGTAAGACCTCACCCTAAATTCATATAAAGTGGAAGGAATATTCACTTTTCTTTCCTCTCTTCCTGTTTGCTGGTGGTGGTATGTGTGCATGTGTTTGGTACTGGTGATGCCCTGCCCATTCTCTCTCTGTCACTTTCTCTGTTTGGATCTGTGAAAGAGGGCCAGCCTCTTTTGCTATTATGGAACTTCCACTGGATCTATAACTTCAATAAATCCCTTCCATCCATAAGTGTGTCTGGTTTGGAGACTTAGACCAGTGACATGTGTCTGACTAGGACAGTTTTGTTACCAGGAGTGGGGTGATATTGCTGAGATGAATCTGACCATGTGGATACAGGTCTTTTGTAACTCCTGTGTTGGAGGAACGGACACGGATATTGTAATTTATTTAATAGCAATAAAGTAAAAAGCAGTAACATTAAGTCTTGACACTACACATAGGAGGAAAAAAAACACTTGCACAGGTGCAAATTTTGAAAATAATTCACATGCCTCAAAAAATCAAATCTTGAAATGAAAATCCTTGGAAATACATTGCATAGGTATCCATTACCCAAAATTTATAATCATAAGTGGATAATGTGCTAGATAATGCTTTTGGTGGTAAAAGAACAAATGACAGTTTTGTTAGCATTTAAAGAAGCCAACGATTAGGATATCATTCCAACTTACCCGATTTCCAAAACTCGGATGGAAGTAAATCTCCCCACACCTGTCACTATCTTTTATCAGTTACAAATCTATCAGAAAAGAAGCTTATGGCCTTTAAGATTCTCATCAAATAAGTCAGACTAAGGTAAAGGCATTTATTATGATCTTCAATTTCCTATTCCTCCCCCAAAATTATCAGCAATGTAGACATGAAAATTACTTTAAAAGCTTAATGTTTACTGATTTTGAGCAAATGGTCAATTCACTTTAAAAGAGCTGAAAATGCCTCTTTTCCACTGCCACCAGTTCTCATATGCAAACACATATGATATGTCTGCTATACTTTCCAATTAATACCAAATGAAATTAGATAAAATTGCTAAGACAAATGAAAAATATAAAAACATTCTTGTCATAATCTTGTCGCCTGTGTCAAGAACTCCAGTGGAGGCATTTCACCACAAATTATAATGGTTAATGCACATTTGCATACATGTATTAACTTTACATTAATCATGCTTAGAGAGGGAAAAACAGGGACTCGTTGTTAGTCACTTCATTATTAAAGGAAGCAGTAATTCATCCTTGTCTGCTGAACATAGAGATGGTGCATCATCTGCAAGTCAACGTTCCTAATACCCAAAGAGGAGGCCCACCAACATTTTAATGATTCTTAATTTTTCAATAGCTTGGTTTTCCCCCATTGCCATCAGCTTTAGGTCAGGCTAGAAATATTAATGTTATTTTAATATTGGAGTATGGTTTAGCTGCTAAATATCTTTGAGCATAAGAGTCATCACTGGTAAACAATATATTACTTACAGAGAAAGACCAAGTGCTATTAGACAGCTATCACTTCAATTTGGAAGAAATATCATAACAATAACCTATAATATTTACAGCATTTGCTGGCTTAAAAATCCAGGAAGAAAAATGAATAATTTATGACAGGAAGACTAAAAGTCTTTTTATAAGGAGGGGGTTTTGTCACTAAAATGTTTAATAATTAACTGCATCAAGGATAAGTGGGACCAGCCCATATGTAAAACTAGATTAATGACAGGCTGAGAAGAAATGTGTCTTCCTTACCAAAGTGCTTTAAAATAAATCTTACAATATTATTTTTCATATTTCATAACCACAACAGAATTATAAGGAGAATGTTAAAGCTTGTTAGCTTTTAAGAGTGCTGGCTTGTGTAATGAATAGTGTGTTCAGTGTTTGCAATGAATGTTGGGGTAGAGAAGGCTAGTACACAGAGATGAAATTGCGTTCCTTTTTCAACTTATTAAGTTGTCCTCAAAAATCTGTGTGTCAACATAAATCTCCTAGACACATTTGGGTTTACCACTATCCACAAAGCCAGATGAAATCAAGCAGTTGCCATATACTATATTAGGTAAGAATTTGACAAATTGAATTAAGTATTCAGAACTTCAGTCTTTGTACATCAATCAACAATAATTTTATTATTCACATTTAAAATATTTCTGGGCTGGAGAGATGGCTTAGTGGTTAAGGTACTTGCCTCCAGTGCCTAAGGCCCCAGGTTCAATTCCCCAGGACCCACATAAGCCAGACCCACAAGGTGGTGGCCCAGATGCATTCTCTCTCTCTCTCTCTCTCTCTCTCTCTCTCTCTCTCTCTCTCTCTCTCTTTCTCTCTCTCTCTGATTGAAAATGAATAAATAAAATAAAAAAGATATTAAAATGAGATTTCTATTTTATATAATCTTTTTTCTAGCTGAAGCTCCACCTAAAACATAATTTTTTAAAATGTCAGTGAAGAGCAAACTAAATAACTTAGTGACAAACATTAAGATCATTAAAAGTTATCATAATTAACCATTTCCTTCAGATTTTTGCATTTGAACATGTTTACTTAATGAAAAATAAGCCACTTTCCTTATATAAAGCTTATATATAACTGAAAAGAAAGAATGGATTGATGGCAGTTTAAATAGCTACATGTTTTCAGTTAGCATGCACAATCAAGAATTACTAATGAATATTTTTGTGTGCCTATGGATGGTGCAGGTTTGAAATTCATCTTCTTACTGCTTTTGAAATATGCTTGCTAATATAATTAATGAAGTAACAAATATCACAGAACTAATACTGAAATTACTTGTCATCCCTGAAAGGATATATGTGACAGGAGTTATAGAGAAAGATGCTATCTTACCACCTATTTATGTAGCAATTTAGGAAAGTGTTACAGCCTTTCTAAACCTCACTTAGAAGTCTGATAACCTACCTTACAGGGCAATTTGAGGCTTTCATAAATCATGCCAATCAATATGAGTTTTCTACTCCTTTCTTTAAGCCCTCAATACACATGAAGCATTTCTTTAAGGACAAGTTATCAACATGCTAAGATGAGAAAGCTTCCATACATTCAGTGGCAAAGGTCTCCTGATAGTCTCTTTGAGAAACTGATGCTGGGTTTTTTGTAATCACCATGTTTCTTTCAAAGACAAATCCTGCGATTCATTCTTTTTTATTAACATAGAATTATTTCATTCCACAGTCAACTTTTCCTAGCTGACATTTTATATGAATACAAGACCAATCATAACCTTTCCAAAGTTTAGCACACATCAAAATGGAAAAATTGAAAAAGCAGCACAAACTCGGTTAAGTGCTACCATGTGGAAATGTCTGCACCTTAAATAAACCTGTGATGCTTAAGTTAGCTCTACTAGTTAGCATAAACTGCTCTGTTGCCTCATGCCTCCACTGAAGTGTTTCTTTTCTTTGGGTCTTGAAAGGTACTTCATTCACATAGGGATGCAACTCTAGGCTCTGCCATTTACTAGCTGAGTTGCATTTTGTTCTAAGGACAAAATCATAATCAGTGAAAGGAAGGTTGTGGCACACTGGGAAATTATGAGTAGCAGTGCTGATTGTCTGGGATTGTAAGAACTGGTAGCAGGCAAGAGCATGACAGGTGGTGACAGTGGAAAGGTGGGTTTCAGAACCAGACTAGGAAGGATTCTGTCCATTTCATTGTTCAAGACCATTGGTAAACAATAAGAAATGATGTATGTGATTACCATTATTTTTCAATGAGTAATTCTGATGTACTTCCTTTAGATAAATTGAATAACCTTCCCTAAGATCGTAACCTAAAAGTATTTAAGTAAGAAAGAAATAGAGGAACAAAGAAAATTATTTCTAAAGATATTTCATAAATTAGAGCTTGAAATATGGACAAGTTGGATACAGGAATCCAGTGCCATTCAATTGCTAAGGTCTTTCCCCATTTGCCCTCTTTTCCTCAATTAAAATTCAATTCAATTCAAAACACAGAAAGCCATTGATCAGCATTGAGAGACCCTTCGAGGCCCAGAATGGTATCCAGGCCCCAGAAGGTAGTTAGTGCAGTGTTGGAAGGCACTGCATAAGCTGCCAGGGGGAGCTGGTCAACAACAGCTGGAGTAAACAGAGACCACTGGCATGAAACACAGCCTGCTACCTTGAATAGGCTGACCACACTTACTACTGGGAGAGAACAGTGAACCAGCAATGGATCACTTGTGCAACAGAGGAGCCAAAGCCTGGGGGATGTAATCAACAGCTTTTAAATTTGGCCAAATATTCCACTTAGTGAGGGGGAGCCCTCAACTGGAACTGGGGACTTAGGGCGATATGCACTGGGAGCCAGACTCTTGGGCCCCCAATGAGAGATGCACTATGCCAGCGATTCAAGGAGAGGCTAGTAAAAATAGAATCTAGCCAATTCAAAAATGGGTATCTCAGTTAACCCATACTGATATCAGTGTACGATGGAGACTCTGTATCTTTCAGAATGTAGCAAGAGAGATGTGGCTCATCCAACCCTACCAATGAACTACAGACTAATAGCTGACATCCTGACAAGAGATGAGCCACCCCAGGCATATCGTGGAGGATCCTATGGAACCCTGCAGAGAACGATGAGATGAACAAGTGACCCAAGACCACAGCCAATCAGCCAACAAAGGATAAGTCAATGAGACAGACACCAATGATTTTTCACAAAACCTAAATCAGAAGTACAGAGACCCCTAAGATCTCAACAATAAAACAGCCTTAATACTCACCCACAATGACTCAGAGAGTTCTGTATTAACCAGAAAATTAAGATGCAATTTCAAGTTACTTATTTGATTTTACTACCAAAAATACAACAGTTTCAGAAAGTATGAATAAACACAAAGACAAATTCAAAACACTGAATATTGTAAGGTCATTGTACACCTACCATTGTGCTGTACAATGATACAAAATACTAAAAAAATTGAATTCAGTCTAAATAAAGTCTTATCTAATTGACACATTCTAAGTTAAAAATCCCACATGAACTCTTCCCTAAAGAGTTTATGAAGACTTGTTGTTTGGTCAAATTGTTTGCCTTACATTGTGCCACAATGACTTCTTAAATTTGTTTTTATTACCTCTAACACATTTACTTATAAAATAATATAAGGCTCAAAAGTAATGTTTGAGGGGGGAAGAAAATTCATGTAGGTATTAATAAAGTCTTGGATTCAAATCCTTGCTCTACTATATGAAGCTATGTTCAACATGGAACAGTGAAATTAGCTAGGAAGTGAAAGTGATACTATCTCATAACTATTCAGTTACCTTGTCAAAACAAGTGAAACATAAAAGATGAAACAGGACAAATGGCCGAAGGGAAGGGAAGAATATAATCAAAGTGTTTTCACTAATAGAGAGACATGTTTTTCCTTGAGTATCTTTCTTTTAAACAGACAATTCTTGCTAGGTGTACAAAACTATGGAAACTATCCATTAAGTTTTATTTGTAATTAAACTTTTCATTACTGATTAAAGCTGTATGGACTGGGGTCAAGAAGGAAACATGATCATACTTTTACAGGAAATATATAAATTTCAAAATTACATAACACCTTTAAACACATTCAATTTGGGTAATATCCTTATAAAATTTTTGTTTCATAATGGTGCACAGGGCACCTGTTAAACCTCTGACAGCCCAGACAAGTCAAAAAACCCTGTGACTTAGTTTCTTTCTTTGTAAATGCTGGAGTCACTGGGCAGAGAGGCAAGCAATTTCTCAATTTGCCTCAAGTTTAGGGTGGAAATGATGATGAGATTTTTGAATTTGTTATCTTAATCCATGCCACCAGTCTCTTCTCACATAATGAAAGACTGCATTTTCCTAATGTTGGAACAGTGTTTTCCCATATGGACATGCCATAATTGGAAGGCAAATGAGTACCAAAAAAGTAGTACAAGTTCAGACCAATAGGCCATATGCCATAGGAAATTGCTTCAGTTATATGACACAGTCTCACCCTCTCTTCCCGTATAATGAAACTGTTGCTTGAAACTGTAATCTTAGACTTGCAACATGTGGCTGATTTGGGCTTCGGTTCTGGACTGAGAATCTTCAGCTGCAAAAAGCTCTCATTAAGGTTCAAAAGTTGCATTTGCTGAATCAAGGCAGGAAAACTTTCCCCTCATGCCACCAAAATTATAAAGTTTACCCAAAAGAGGAACCCTTTTAACTGATGAGTTGAAGAAAGGAAAGGTCAGTATTTCCCAATGCAGTAACAGGCCCAGTAGATTTCATTGCTGTGCACACGGGGCGGCAGGAAATGAACTATACCACTGGTTCACACTGTCAGGCTTGGAGTGGAAGCTCCGTGTGACCACTTTGGGCACCCAGGACTGCTGGTGGCACCTCGCCCTCACCGCCCCCCCACACCCAGCCTCCGTCTCCCAAGTTCTCCCTAGCTTCCAAAGCACTGTTTCTTGGGAGAGCAGGGGGGAGGGGGAATAAGCACCTCTTTCTTGGATTTCTGGTCAAGTGGCAGGATGAGGGGGGACTGCATTGTAGTTTTGGGTTTTGTGGCTACTAGAGGGCTCTCAAGTATTCGAAAGGGAGAGGAGGAAGGGCCCAGGCCCTGGCACCTAAGTGTTAAAAGGCGAAATAGCAAGTGGAATGGGGCGATGAAGGCTGGTGTCCACAAGTTCCACAAACAGCCCTGCCGGTACTCTAGGACACAGGGTGTCCGCAAGTTGGGGTGGGGCCTTTCTCCTTCCCGCACTGCCTCACATAGTGAGAACGGGGTGAAGTAGAGAACGGGGTGCTTTTCCGCCGCCCCCCCCCCAAAGCCTCCTCAAGCGCCTAGCGTGACCCAACGAGATCGCGATCACCCTTAAGTGGAGGCCCCCGGGTCACCCCGCGTTTCACGGAAGGAGGATTCCGGGGTGTTCCCAAGGCCGGCAGGGGCTGCGGGAGCACTCACCAATTTAGGTTTTTTTTTTTCGTCTCCTCTTCGTGGGCGGCCCGGTTCCCCGCACCGCGCGGTTCCTCGCCGCCGCCTCCCGCGCCGCCGCCGCCGCCCTGAGCGGCTCCATCGTCCTCGGGGCCTGTCACCTGTACTCCGGAACACTCTCCACCTCGAGACGAGCTGCCCAAGTGCCCACCCGCGCGGGCCACTCCAGGCCCCCGGGGCTCCGGCTCCCAGACCCAGGACGCAGGACGCTGGACGCCAGCACGCTGTTGCCACTACTAGGCGCTGGGACAAGCCCTGCCCCTAAGCAGCTGCAATTATCTCGGTCGCCACCGCCCTCAGGGCAGTGTTTAGGGTGGAGAAAAAGTAGGTGCCTATCTCTTTAAGGCGGCCTCAATACACGTGATTCATCAAAGTTCCCAAAGCCCGCTGCCCCCGGCGGGCGCCCAAAAGCAGCTTCCTACTCCGGGTGCTCAGTCGGCTAGGCTACTGATCATGCCCGGTACCTGGCGACCCAGTCTCGCTGAGGACTCACAGCTGCGGTTAAAGCACTGATTTCACTTCCTCATAGCCCGGCTAGAAATGGGAGGGAAATCGACTAGACAGGAAAGGAGTGCCCATTTTAGAGACCGAGAAACTGAGGTCCGGAGAGGACTCGTGTGTGAATTTTCCTAGCCAAGGGACCTACTGGTCAGCAAGATTTAACTAGCAAGGCAACTGGCAACCCTTAGGAAAACCGCAGGGAGCGCTGATTAATTGCCTAGACAGATTGTATGGGTTAAACTGGAAAGAGTGGGTGCTTCTTGTGATTGCGTTGTGACCAAAGAAATACAGTCGCTCCTTTCTTCAGGCTGTCAGATGGTTGAAGCAGTCAGGCACCTTAATCCTGGTGCTTCTACTGGGCTCTTTAACCAAAACACTGATTTTCAATTTTCTATCGACTGCTATCTTCGATTTCCCAAGCTAGTTTAGGTTTAGGGTTATTTTGAGGAGTAAATATGACCACGTGTGTCCAAGATTTGTTTTAAAAGTAAATCCTTACTGCAGGGTGCTGTTGTGCGAACTTTGTACTTATTATTTCATCCTCAGGAAGAGGCCACAATTTATTTTTCCATCCTTTTTTTTAAAGGAACCCTTTAAAAAGAAAAACATTAATGGTAAACATCAGATGCACAAGGAAATGCTTGAATGAATCACCAAACCATCATAAAATAAGGAACCATATGCTGGGGAAGCCACTTGCAGGGTAAACTTAAATAGCAAGTGCTTAAGAACATCCATGGACATGCTATTGATGAAGCTATAACTCAATGAGCCCATCACCCCTTCAACTTGAACTTTGCTGTATGGTTATTGAGAATTCCTGAGAATGACAGCTAGGGATGTCATTCTCAGGAATTCACCCCTAGCTGTCATTCTCTGATGCTGAGAAGAGGATGTTCATTAGTTGAACTGCCAACAAATAAACATAGCCTGGTAGAGTATTTGCATGAAAAAAACCTAGGATTCTATTCTCATCACCACATTAACTATGTAAGCTGATATATTCCTGTAACCCTAGCACTTCACAGACAGAGACAGAAGGATCACAAGTTCAAGGTCATCCTCAACTACATAGGGAGTGTGAAGGCAGCCTTGTATACATGAGACTGTCTCAAAACAAAACCTATTCAGATAATATATTAGGATGAATTTGACCATCATATAAGTAGGAAGAGGCAACTAACTTGTACAATAGAACAATAGAATGAAATAGCTTTTGACATTTCAGAATAACTTTAATCCCAGCAGTGTCTTTGTCATTAATTTCCTTTAGTAATTGTTGCAGTCAGCTTTCTAGTTGCTGCGCAGAGAGAACCCAAGCAAAAGCGGCTTGTATAGGAATGGGTTTATTTGGCTTACGGACTCGAGGGGAGACTCCATTCTGGCAGGGAAAACGATGGCATGAGCAGAGGGCTGGACATCACCTCTGCCACAGCACTGCAAACAGCGGCAGGAAGGTGTGCCAAACACTGGCAAGGGGAAGCTGGCTTATAACCCCCATAAGGCCGCCCCCAACAACACAGCTTCATCAAGGTTGTAAAACCCAAACTACCATCAGCTGAGGATCGATCTATCAGAACACATTCAATTGTTTGTGGGGGACACCTGTAT
Source organism: Zapus hudsonius (assembly GCA_004024765.1). Classification (NCBI taxonomy): domain Eukaryota; kingdom Metazoa; phylum Chordata; class Mammalia; order Rodentia; family Dipodidae; genus Zapus; species Zapus hudsonius. The sequence goes on from PVHP010009654.1 coordinate 45,162, forward strand.
CAAACCATGACAGTAATCATACAGGCCAGCCATGATTTTTCTCTTCTGAAAGTGCAAACTACAAGAATACCATCAAAAAGACTGTGCTCAAGACACGATGTGCAAGGACCCTCAAGTTAAATTTGCCTGGGTGAAGTTCCTATTGACATCAAATTTAGTGTATAGGTACATTTTGTTTTGTTTTGTTTTTGAGGCTGGGTCCCAATCTTGCACAGACTGACCTGGAATTCACTGTATAGTCTCAGGCTGGCCTCAAACTCATGGTAACCTACTTTTGCCTCTGGAGTGCTGGGATGAATGGTAGGTACCAGCTGATGTACATTGTGAATTTGACTTACTACCCACATATACAACATGATTTATCTAAATGTCATCCCTCCTAAAATACTATGTAAAAATGGATGCTAAAGAAACATATTGATCAATTTATCTAACACATTCCTATGAACGCTGTAAGAAAGATATGGGTGTGGGCCTCATAGGCCCACAGATTCATACATTTGTCAATAAATTACAGCACAAGGGAGCAGGGAATCCATGGAGCACATGTATCAGAGGCTCAATAACATCTTCCTAAAGAAGAGACTGAGCTAGGTATTTAATGTCTGACTAATATTAGAAATCAATTGGCAACCTACTAGTACAGATGTGGATTGCTCTCATAGACCTCTCACATTATTGTGTAGGATATTAAACAAGATTATACTGAGAAATTTCAGTACAAATAAGTGAAAGCATTACAGTCAGGCAAAGGAATCAATTATGGAACATGCAAAGACCCTATGATTTTAAAAAATGAGGTGTGCTGGCGGTTGTTGGCAAGAGAAAAAGTACAACAGATAAACTTTGGAGATCATGAAGTCTTCTATTTTTTTTTTCACCTTTGGTGCTTTTATTCCTTTTTTTAAAAATTTTATCTTTATTGCCCAAAATTAGATACATTGATTGAATAAATATTGTGCTTATATTCCCTTTTCCTCCCCCTGTCCCCAATCCCTTGGTGAGCACACTGGATCAATCCATGTGGCAAGGGGTTATGGATAACATAGGAGGCATCAAGGTTGCCCCCCTTTATGAATTGTAGCTGAGGGGGGTAACATCTCTGGGTAATCATTTCTTGGTCCATTGATCTCTCCCAGAAGGAAGTGTGTTCAGCCTTCTCATGCCCACAGACTGCAATTTGTATCAGTAGTCTCTGCTATCTCCATGTATTATTGACAAATTTCCCCTGGTAGCTTATGTTGTGCCTTCCAGCACTGCACTTACTACCATCTGGGTACTGGATACCTTTCTCAATCTTGCAGGGTCTCTAGGTGTTGTTCAATGTCTTTCTGTGTTTTCTTTAGCAATAGGATCTTACCTTTGGCCTATGGAGGGTATTAAAGAACTTTGACAGAAACCTGTCTTACTTTGGGGACATTGTAGGTCTCTTTGATCTACAGCTCAGTGGGAAGGATCCAATGACTGGGACAGAGAGTTGCAGGTCTAATCAATTTTTCATAGGGTTTTGTTTCCTCCCCTTCCATTCACGGCCCCTCTTACTAGACAATGCCCACTTCTTTCTCAAGAGCTTACTGTATGAAAGAAATGATTTTATGATTTTGATGCATTATTGGTTTAGCTTATTGTATAAGTCCCCCTCCCTAACCTCCTCCCTATCCTTCCCATTCCTTCCACCTCTTTCACAGTCTCTCATTTCCCCTGCTAGGTTTGCTTAAAGTTTAAGCTTATCCTGGTCAGGAACCGCATATGAGGGAGAATATACGTCATTTGACTGTGTTCTTTTGTGAGTTCACTAAGTAAGAGCTGCTTCAAGTCAGACCACTTTTTTCTAAATTTCATTATGTCATTTTTCCTTTCCGCTGAGTATAAGTCAACTGTGTAGATGTACCACGACTTTGATATCCATTTGTCTAGGTATGGGCATTTGGGTTGATTCCAATTCTTAGCTTTTACAAATGCAGCTGCTATAAACATGAATGAGCAAATTTCTCTGTGCTGAGACATGAAATCTTGAGGGCAGATGCCCAGTAGAGGGATAGGTCCATTTGTAGCTCTATATCCATCCTAGTCAGAAGGCTCCACAATGCTCTCTATAGTGGTTGTACCAGTTTTCAATCCCACCAGCAGTGAATGAGGGTTCCTTTTTCCCCCCACAACCTCACCAGCAATTATTGTTGTTGGATTTTTTATACTTATAATTCTGACTAGAGTAAGGTAGAATCTCATTGCAGTTTTGATTTGCATTCCCTGATGATTAAGGATGATGAAAATTTTCCTAAATGAAAATTGGCCATTTGTGTTTCCTCTTCTGTGAATTTTCTGTTGAGATCAATGCCCAATTTTGTGAGAGGACTGTATGATTTTTTTATTATTTATTATTTTTTAGTTCTTTATATGTTCTAGATATTAGACCTCTGCCTGTGTTATACTGACAAAAATCATCTCCCTGTTGGATGGTGGTCTATTGGCTCTGAGTATGGTATGTTTGTCTGTACAGGAGCTTTTAAGCTTGATGAGATCCCATTGGTTAAGTGAGTGTTGCACTTCCCGGGCTACTGGAGGATTCTTCAAGAAGTTTTTCCCTTCTCCTCTCTCATGGAGAGTTCCTCTTAATTTTTCTTCTAGGGTTTTCAGAGTATCAGGTCTTATGTTGAGGTGTCGGATCCATTTGGAGTTGATTTTTATGCATGATGAGAGGAGCAAGCCTATTTTCAATTTTTTACAACTATTTAACCAATGTGTCCAACACCATTTGTGGAAGATGATATCTTTATGCCAATGGATATTGTTGCAATCTTTGTAAAAGATCAAGTAACTTTAGTTACTCGAACTAAGAGCAGGGACTTCAATTCTATTCCATTTCTCTATCTGTTTTTGTACCAGTACCATGCTGTTTTTGTTCCTATGGCGTTGCAGTATGTCTTTATATCAGGAATGGTGATATGTCCTGAGGAAGTTTGTTTACTAAGGATAGATTTGTCTATCCATGGCCTTTTGCCATTCCAAATAAATTTTGAGATTATTTTTTCTATGCCTGTAAAAAGTGAAGCTGAGATTTTTTATTGGCATTGAATCTGTATACGGTTTTTGAAAGGATTGCCATTTTACCATATTAATTCTACCTAACCAGGAGCATGGGGTATATTACCATGTTTTCACATCCTTTCTTAACTTCTTCAGTATTTTAATGTTTTCATTATACAATTCTTTCACATCCTTGGGTACTGATATTCCAAGATATATGGTTTTGTTTTGAAGGTATTGAAAATAGGTCAGTCTCTCTGATTTTTCTGTATGCAAACCATCTGCATATAGGAAGGCTACATTTTTTTGTTGTTGTTGTTAATTTTGTATCCTGCCACTTTGCTGAAGGAATTTATCATCTTCAGGAATTTACTGATACCATTCTTTGGTTCTGTTATTTATAGGGTCCTGTCATCTACAAAAAGGGATAGTTTGACTTCTTTCCAATTTGTATCCCTTTTATGCCTTTCTCCTGTCTTATTGCTTGGACTAGAATTTCAAGCACTATGTTGAAGAGCAGTGGTGAAAGTGAACACCCAGTCTTGTTCTTGATTCAAGTGGGAATTATGTGAGTCTTTGCCCATTAAGTGTGATTTGAATTTTAGGACTTTTGTTTATTGTCTTTATTATGTTGGGGTATAAGCCATCTATGTCTAGCCATTCCAAAGTTTTGAACACAAAGTGGTATTGAATTTTGTCAAAGGCCATCACTGCATCAATTGAGATAGCCATGTGGTTTTTGTGATTGAGTCTATTAATGTGGTGGATTACATTAATCGACTACCATATGTTGAACCATCCCAGCATCTATGGGATGAAGCCTACTTGGTTGAGTTGAATGATATTTTTGATGTGGCATTGTATCCATTTTGTGAGGATTTTTGAAGATTTTTGCATCTAAGTTCATCAGGGATATGGGTATGTAGTTTTCTTTTCTTGTTGTTCCTTTGTCTGGTTTGGAGATTAGGGTGATGCTAGCTTCAAAAAAGGAGTTTGAAGCTGTCCCTCTTTTTCTACACGTGGAACAAGCTTCAAAAAGAGAGGTTTCACTTCTTTTTTTTTATTGTCCATAATGAGTTACATTATTTAGTGGGCAAACAATGAGTTGTTATCCCCCATTACCCGATAACCCCCTCTCCCATCCCCAATCAGCTGGATAACCTCCTCCATGGGTCGTCTGGATCAGTCCTTGTGACAGGGAACCATGTATAGCCTAGTATTCAGCCAGGTTCTCCTGGACCTAGTATGTTGGTACTGAGGGGTGTCATGCCTCTGGATAGTCTCCCCCACCATGGCACTCACAATCTTTCCGCCCCCTCTTCCACTCAGGTCCCTGAGTTGTGGTGGATGAGCATTAAGGCTGCTTTAATGTTGTGCGTTTAGGGGTCTTTGTATCGAAAATTGTTGGTTTCTGTCTCATTGGCTTATCCTGTGTTGATTGATTGGCTCTGGCTGTGGGTCCCTTATTCATCCCATCATTCTCTGTGGGGTTCCATATGGATCCTCCACGATATGACTGCGGTGATGACTCTCTTGCCAGGTTGTCAGGTATCAGCCTATGGTCTGTTGGTAGGGTTAGATGGGCCCCAGCTCTCTCGCTGAATCCTGAAAAATACAAACACAATCTCCATTGGAGTGTGAGGTCAGTGTAGGTTAACAAATATACTCAATTCTTGTTTTTTAATATATATTATTTATTGACCATAATGAATTACATTATTTAGTGGGCAAACAATGAGTTCTTATCCCCAATTCCTCAATGCCCCC